>PVHP010038667.1:0-16740 GCA_004024765.1 Zapus hudsonius | reverse complement strand
CACAGGTTCCCAGGACACAGGCAGACAGAACGCAGCAAGTCTCTCACACAAACTGCTTCTGGCACAGTCCTGACCAGGTTCTTTCTCACCCTCGTAAGCCAAACCTCACAGTCCATAGTTCTCACTACATTCAGGTCTTGTAACTCTTACCAGAATGGTCCATCACACTGTACTCACAGCACTGCAAGGTACCTCTTAGGACGAGGTTTCCAATCCATCCATATTCCTCCTGCAGATCACTTCCAAAAGGTCCAAAGCCGCAGAATCAGGGTTCCAGCAGCAACAGATGACCCCACTCCTGGTACCAAAACTGTTGCAGTCAGCTTTCTAGTTGCTGCATAGAAATAACCCAAGCAAAAGAGGCTTATGGAGGAATGGGTTTATTCGGCTTACGGACTCGAGGGGAGACTCCATCCTGGCAGGGAAAAAGATGGCATGAGCAGAGGGCTGGACATCACCTCTGCCACAGCACTGCAAACAGCGGTAGGATGGTGTGCTAAATACTGGCAAGGGAAGCTGGTTTATAATCCTATAAGCACGCCCCCAACAACACAGCTCTAGCAAGGTTGTAATTCCTGAATTGCCATCAGCTGAGGATCGACCATTGAGAACACAATCATTTGTTTGTGGGGGACACCTGGATCAAACCATGACATGCATATTCTACTTTGTTTATCTGACTTTACATGAGTATTCACTAATCAAACCCCAGTCTATCAAGTTATTCAAGCAAATGAATTTAACCACTGAGCTATCTTTCCAGCCTCAGCTGGCTTGTATTTTGATGAGTTTTGCATCCTTGCTTGTCACAGTTATAGAAATGTTATATTCTTTGTGGGTACTCGTTGGCTTGTTTGGCATTGGCACTGATACAATTACAGCTAAATCCTCAGAGCTGGGCAGGATATTTTAGTTAATTACAATCCATATTGAGCATGTTTAGAGAGAACCGCCTCAACACCTACCACATTGGTATATTGACTCTTTTGAGTTATCATCATGAAGACAATCAAACAAATCCAAAGAATAAAATAAAATAGCAGTTGCAAGCAGAACTCTTTTCACCTTTCGTGTTGTTGTTAGTGTCATTATCAATTTGATTTACAGATAAAGTAAATTTAAATTAAATCCCAATAAAATTGATAATTTGCCACATAGATTCATCCTGCACCTTAGTAGAACTCTGATGTTTCAGGAGAATCTCTCCTGAATTCTAATGCTCCCTCTATGATTGTGGTGATGGCAGAAAGTGGGAAAGGGGAAAAAATTAGAAGTATAACCAATTTATCTCCTTTCTCATCCCTTAACCTCTGTGAATAGCCTGACTGGACTTAAATGCAAGTGGCAACTCATTAGAATACACACATACTTTCTTTTGGTTTTATTAGTCTACCTTTTATCTGACTTTCATAACTTTAGATATGGCACAAACCAAACAATCTTAGACAATTTTGATTGAAGAAGGCAATAATCCTCATTATGCTAGGATCAGAGAAATCCTCTTTTCATTTTTGGAAGTCTCCATTTTCCTTTTCAGAAGTTAAGACATGGGCTTGTGTAAGTTTTTTCAGTGCAGACTTTTGTCTCCTCTTTCTGTTTGTGTTACAATCAAAGGAAACAGAACAATCCCTACAAAGTAAAGTGGGATGGTCCCATTCTAACTTTCCTTCCCCAAATAAATGTCATGCATTTTGATTATAACTGTAATAGAAAAAAATGATAGTGCTAGAATATGTTTACCTGAAAATGTTCTTGCCCATAGGAAGAGCTTGCATAGTTACTGAATTCTGATAGACTTTAAGTCCTGATCAGGAAATAATATATGTTCCTTTATGCTTGAAGCCCACTAAATCTAAAGTTAACCATCCATGACAATATTTCTACACAGTTCCCTCTGCTCTGATTATCTTGCTAATAGAATCACAGAAAGTCTTTTAATGTGTGATGGCAGGTCAATACTTCTATGTTACCAGATCTAAGTTCAGAGAAGTCTCTATGTTCCTTCTATCCCAAGTGAATTTCTAACCACATTTCATTTAATAAGTGTTCAAGTCATCACTGATTTATTAAATACTTGCTTAAAATCTGTGATGTGTGCTACACTCAGTCATGTTCTATACTAAAGTCAACAGAATTAAAATCCACTTTGGCCCTGTTTACAATCAACTGTATTATACCCACCATTTCCCTTCCCGTTTTGTTTTGGTTTCTTTACCATGAATTTTTCTTTATTTCTGTGCACCTCCCTCTCTCTCTTGCAGCTTCAAACACTTATACATATGAACACATCACAATTATAAACTGCAGGGTTTTTTTTTCATTTAAAAATATTTATTTATTTATTTATGAGAGAAAAAGAGATGAGAAAGAGAGAGAATTGGTTTGTCAGGGCCTCCTGCCACTGCAAATGAACTCTAGATATATGCTTTTTATTGCATTAGACTTTCTGACAGTACTAGGGAATTGAACCTGGACCATCAGGCTGTTTGAGAAAGCACTTTTAACCACTGAGCAATCTCACCAGTCCTGAAAGGGAAGTCTTAATTGCATTCTAGTAGATACATTGAGATCAATTTGATTAATGAACGGAGTACTCTTGGTGAAATTATCTGCAAAGTGCGTGTATATAACTGAGCAATGAAAGGCTAGTGCTAACAAGGGATTCTGTATGCATGAACTAAAACAAGATAATTGTGCTGTCCTTTACAGACATTGAGTTTTCCTCCATTAGCAGGAAAGTCCATGGAGCGATAAAACTGAATGCAAGAGTACGTATTTGTGCTAAAAGAAATTCTCTATATATGCAATTAAGAGGTGGAAAGATAAATATATATATATATATATATATATATATGCTTATAAAAATGAACAGTGTTTCTGAAATAGAAAAGGAATCATTCATAAACAAGGTATTAGTAAGAAACACTAGTCACCATTAACAACTAATAATAATAAATCTTTTCACTGGCCATGCAGAAGAGATATCCAGTTTTAGGAAATTTTATATTGGTTTGAATAAATATTACTGTCTGAAAAATTTTGTTTTATAAGATTTTCAAGCAGTAGTTTATTTATATTTCAGTATGTCTACCTCAGCAATAACTCAATACAAATATTGTTTTGTGCTTTTAAAAATGTGTATAGAGGGCTGGAGAGATGGCTCCACAGTTAAGGCACTTGCCTCCAGTGCCTAAGGCCCCCAGTTCAATTCCCCAGGACCCACATAAGCCAGACCCAGAAGGTGGTGGCCTTGGTGCTCTCTTTCTCTCTCTCTCTTTCTCTCTCTCTCTCTCTCTCTGCTTGAAAATGAATAAATAATATATTTTTTTAAAATGTGTATAGAAAGAAATTTGTT
This sequence comes from Zapus hudsonius, assembly GCA_004024765.1. Taxonomy (NCBI): domain Eukaryota; kingdom Metazoa; phylum Chordata; class Mammalia; order Rodentia; family Dipodidae; genus Zapus; species Zapus hudsonius. The sequence continues at coordinate 13,385 of PVHP010038667.1, read as the reverse complement.
CAGTATTAGTTCTACTTATTTTTTCCCTAATGAGGAAATCTGAAGTCACTGTATTAGTTTAGATCTAACAGCTATAATGAATCAAGAGTTGTGAAGATGTATTCTAACTAAAAGATGTATAATACTTTTAAATAATCAAGCCACATTAAAAAGAAAGTATGTGCCTAAAATCCATGTATTCTTGATTTACTTTTTATTTTTTAAAATTTTATTTATTTCTAAGTAGAGAGAGAAAAAGAGGGAGAAAGAGAGGGATAGGTAGAGAGAGAGAGACAGAAAGACAGAGAGAGAAAAAGAGAGAGACAGAAAGAGAGAGAGGAATGGATGCAGCTTACAAACAAACTCCATACATATGCATCACTTTTTGCACCTGGCTTTACACAGGAACTGGGAAATCAAACTCAGGTGGTTGGGCTTTCAAGGCCCCTTAACTGCTGAGCCATCTCCCCATCCCTTAAGCTATTCTTAGGATACCTTTCTGTTAACTGATATTCATTATAGATTGAGATATAAATTCAAAATATATTGTTTAAATGTTTATGAATTAATTTTAAGAAATATTTTATGAATTAACAAAATAAATGAAAACAAGCATTTATGAGGCACCAATTATCTAGTTGTGGAATAATATGAGAATCAGCAGTTTCAGTTCTTCTACAATGATCTGAGAGAATAATGCGGGGAACTCTTCTGGACTTCTGCTGATCTGGAATTCACAATGTAGTCTCAGGGGGGCCTTGAACTCAAGGCAATCCTACAACCTCTGCCTCTCAAATGTTATGATTAAAGGCTTGCACGACCATTCCTGGCTGGACTTCCACATTTTTGATAGACAAAATTCTGCAGCTGTCTTATATACCAACAACGAACCAACATGCTGTGAAACAGATCGGCAACCTTCTTATATACTAACTACAAACCAAACATACTGGGACACATATCAATAGCCTTCTTATATACCAATGACAAACCAAGCATACAGAGGAAGAAATCAGAGAGAGTCCCATTCTCAATAATGGAAAAAATTAAATACCTTGGAATATCTAGAACCAAGGGAGTGAAATACCTCTACAATGAAAACTTAAAAATTTGGAGAAAGACATGAGAAAATCAAAAGACACACTAATGGTCTGGAAAAATAATGTAAAAATACCTCTTCTATCCAAAGCAATGTGTAGATTCAATGGAATCCAACTCAAAACTCCAACACCATTCTTCACAGAAATAGAAAAATAATATCAAAATTCATATAGAAGTATGGTGGTTTGAATTAGGTGTCCTTCATAAACTCATGTGTTCTGAATGCTTAATCTCAAGCTGATGGCAAGTAAGGTGGAGCCTTGTTGGAGGAATTGTGCTGTTGGGGAGGACTATGATGGTTTATTAGTCCTAGTTTGCCTGTGGTAGTTTGGCTAACTCTCCTGCTACTGTTGTTCCCTTGATGTACACAAGGAGGTGAGATCTAGCCTTCGCTCTTCTGCCTTTTCCCTGTCATCATAAAGCTTCCCCTCAAGATTAAATTGAAAAAAAAAAACAAACAGCAGCAAAAGGAAAAAAAATCCAGTCATCAGGTGCTCTTGATGTTGTGCTTATTCCCAGCAAGAAGCAGGTAACCACAAGAAGCAAAAATGATCCCAGATAGCCAAACCATCTTTAGTGAAATGAATTCTGCTACAGTATCACCACACCTGATTTCCAGTTATACTAAAGAGCTATACTGATTTTTAAAAAAGCATGGGTCTGGTGCAAAAAGCAACATGTAGATCAGTCAGTAGAGGAGAAGAACCAGTTGTGAGTCCATGAAACTACAGTCACCAGATTTTTGATAAAGATGAAAAAAATACATTGAAAAAAAAGTCAGCATTTTCAACAAATAGCATTGCTAAAACTGGATATCAAAATGTAGAATAATGAATTTATACCCTTTGGCACCCTACACAAAAATAAACAGCGAATAGATCAGAGTCCCCAATGTAAGACCTGAAATTCAAATGAGGAAAAGGTACAGGGAATACTTCAAGACATAGGTCTCAGAAAAGATTCAGAATAGAAATCCAGCAGCTTAGGGAATAAAGCAAGCAACCAACAAATTGGCTCTCTTGAAACAAAAAGGCCAAGGAAACCATCAGTTGAGTCAAGTGACAACCTGCACAATGGGAGACAAGATTTTTGCCAGCTACCTATCTGCTACAGAATTAATATTAAGAATATTAAAGCAAGTCAAAAAGTAAGCAATAAAAATCAAACAACTAATCCAAAAAACAAGGTCTATGGAATTGAACAAAGAGTTCTCAAAAGAACAAATACAAATAGTCAATATAATTTTTTACAAGGCCCAACATCTCTAGTCATTAGGAAAAGGCAAATTAAGTGCAATTTGAGATTTCAACTCTTTTTAGTCATAATGGCCATCATCACCATTACAAAAAAAAATAAATAAAGAATGCAAAAAAATGAAAACAACAAATCCTAACAAGTCTGTGGACAAAGAGGAAGAAGCATTAATTCATTTTTGGTGTTTGTGTAAACTGATATAGCCATCAAGAAAATCCATATGCATGTTTCTTCAAAAGCTAAAAATAAATCTAAGATATGACCCAGTTATACCATTTCTGGGCATATACCCTAAGGACTCTCTATTTTATTATGGACATACCTGCTCATCCATTTATATTACTGCTTTATTTATAATTGCTAGGTAGTGGAATAAGCCTAGATGCCCAACAACTGATGCATAATAAAGATGTGGCATAAATGTATAATAGAATTTTATACAGCTGTAAGATAAATGAAATTTTGGAATTCAAACTAAGGAATTTGAATTCAAATTAATGAATTCCATATTTATGGAATTATGTAATTTAAATTATGGAATTCAAAGCAAAAGGACTGTCCCCTAAAAATATTATACTAAGTTGGGCAAACAATGCACTTTCTCATATATGGATCTGAGCCTGGAAAGTTTTAATTTGTATGTAATTTGGAATAAAAAATCAGTACTAGAGTCCAGAAATCTATAAAGGAACCCATGATGGTGGGTGGGGGGAGAAGGAAGGCTTCAAGGGTGGGGATTGTAGATACATAAGCAGATAGAGTACTGTGTGAAAAGTTGATCATGGGACCAAGGGAAGAGGTGGGAAAGAGAAGTGGTTGATGGGAGGGTAAAACAAATTAAAGACAATATGAATAACCCATATGGAACCTATTTCTTTATTAGCTAATTTAAAATTTTTATGAAAGAAAAGTTATTGGGCAGAAGTACTCAGTAGGGGTGGTTAATGTTGTGCCCAAAAGCCATAGGCTGTCACAAGAAAATCCAAGTGCTAGAGGTGGGGAGCCTTTCATTGAAAGTTCTATCAAAGAGGCACTTGAAGTCCCCGATATAATACAGGCTATTGCAAATACTTGCAGTTCTGTGATAGATGGGAAAATCCTATTGCTGAGGATACCATGGCTTTTGAAGTTGGAACTGACATGGAAGTAGTTTACTTATCATACTTGGTTATTTTTGGATGTACCTAGCCTCTGAGTGTCCTGCTCTGGGTAGCAAGATGTTTGTCCAGAACATCAATCCGTATTCTTAAACTCTCAGTAGACTGAGCTCATCCATCTGTTTGTTTCCTAACTCTTTTGTTACATTTCATAAGTACTGCTGTTTTAGCAGCTATCATCTCCTAACACTGTTGCATTGGCTTTTTTGTTTCCAGTGCATGAATTTTGGAGAGGACAAAACATTCAAATTCTAATAGGTATACAAATTTCTGAGGTTAATTACCTATTTTTTAAAAAAACCTTAAACAATTTATGGATTATTTTTAGAACAAAGAAAATAAAGTCATCACAAATACAAGGTTATTGCAATAATTCAGAGTGAGGTTCTTACATATAAATGAGCACAGGGTGACTGCAAATACAGGATGAAAAGTAAAGGCTGAAAACATCTGGTCATTGAATGTGTTGTGAGAGAGAGCCTGAACATGGAGGAGGGTCAACCAAGTGTGGGATTATGACTTTTTTCCTTAGCTGTTGTGATCTTCAAGAGAGATATGGAGTTCGCTAAGTAAATTCTGCTCCAAGTCAGTCCATTTTTCTTTGAATTTCATTATGCCATTTTTCCTTTCCACTGAGTACATTTCCATCGTGTAAATGGCCTACAAGTTTGATACCCATTAGTCCAGGAATTGGCATTTGGGTTGATTCCAATTCTTGACTATTATGAATTGAGCTGCAATAAACATGGTTGTGCAAATGACTTTGTGCTGAGGCGTGACATCTAGAGGGTAGATGCTGAGTAGAGCAATAGCTAGGTTAAGGAGTCTCCACACTGCTTTCCATAGTGGTTGAATGAGTTTGCAATCCCACCAGCAGTGAATGAGGGTTCATTTATCCCCACATCCTCACCAGCAGCTATTATTGTTGGATCTCTTTATAATTTCCGTTCTGACTGGAGTAAGGTGGAATCCTATTGTCATTTTAATTTGCACTTTCCTGATGATTAAGGATGATGAGCACTTTCTTATGTGAGAATAGGCCATTTGTGTTTCTTCCCCTGAATTCTCTGTTGAGATCAATGCCCCATTTTGTGAGGGGGCTGTTTGATTTTTTATTTATTTATTTATTTATTTATTTTTAGTTCTTTGTAAGTTCTACAAATTAGACCTCTGTCTGTGTCTCCCAATTTGGTGGTGGTCTACTTGTGGTGAGTATGGTATGTTAAAGAAAAGTGAACTGATTGGAGCAGATCTAACGTAGCCAACTCACAAAAGAACAGAGACAAACACTGCTTATTCTCCCTTATATGGGGTTCCTAACCAGGTTAAGCTTAAATTCTAAACAAATCTGTTAGGTAAAATGAGAGACTGTGAAAGAGATTCAGGGATGGGGGAGGAGGAAGGGGAGGGTAGGACTTATACAATAAGCTAAACCAATAATGAGTCGTAATCATAAAATCTTATTTTGATACAGTAAACACTTGAAGAAGTGGGCATTGTCTGGTAAAAGGGACTATGAAGAGAAGGGGAGAAATCCTAATCCTATGAAAATTGATCAGACCTGAAACTCCCTGTCCCAGCCATTGCATCCTTCCCACACTGAGCTGTTGATCAAAGAGATCCACAAGGTCCCCAAAACAAGACAGGATTCTGTCAAAGCTCTTGAATACCCATCACCGGCCCAAAGTACCCATTCCAGGGCCAAGGTAAGATCCTATTGCTAAAGAAACCACAGAAAGTCATTCCAACAACACTGAGAGACCCTGCAAGAATGGTAACCCGCTTCCAGATGGTAGCAAGTGCAGTGCTGGAAGGCACTACATAAGTGGCCAGAGGAAATTTTTCCATGATATTTGGAGAAAGCAGAGACCACTTATATAAAATGTAGACTATTGCTATTGGAAGGCTGAATGCACTTCCTTCTGGGAAAGAACAGTGAGCCAAGAAGTGATCACTTCTGCAATAGATTCACCAAAATCTGGGGAGGGGGGAAGATAATCAACAGCTTTGTAATTGGCCAAGAAATCCACCGAGTGACAAGGAACACTTAAATGGAACTGGAACTTGGGGCAAAATCCTATGGGAACCAAAACCTTGGGCTCCAAGGAGAAATTCCCATTACCAAAGAACTACAGAGAGGTTAATCCCAATAGAATCTTGTCAAATTAGAAATGTGTATTTCATTTAACGAATATTCACCTCACTCTCTGATGGAAATTCTGTTTGTATTTTTCAGAAGGCAGTGAGAGAGCCCTGGCCATTCCAACTCTTCCAATGAGCCACAGGTGGATGGCTGATATCCTGGCAAGAGATGAACCCCCCCTCCTCTATCATGGAGGCCCCAAATGAAACCCTTGAGAGAGTGATGGGATAGCAAGAGATCTATAACCACAGTCAATAAGTCAACCCAGGATAAGTCAGTGAGGCAGACACCAACAATTTCCAACACAACCTAAATCAGAAGTACAGAGACCTTTAAGATCTCAACATTAAAGCAGACTTAAAACTCACCCACCACAACTCAGGGAACTGAGCAAAAGAGGGGGCGGAAAGACTGTCAGAGCCATGCTGTGGGGGAATATCCACAGACATCACCTTCCTCAGCAACAACACACAGAATGGTTGTGGGGGGGGCAAACCCTGTTACCTCCTGCACTATCCATAACCCCCAACCCCATAGACTGATGCAGTATGACCACTGGGGAGGATACCCAGTGGATTGGTGACAGAGAGGATGGAAATGGGTATACCAACACAGTATTTGCTCATACAATGTGCCTAATTTTGGATAATATTTTTTTTTTAAAAGGGAGAGATGGAGGCAGTCAAGGGATTAGGTAGATAGCAACTGAATTACTTTCTCAACTTGACTATGAAATTTTAATTTTACCATTAAAATAAATGATCAGGGGCTGGAGAGATGGCTCAGCGGTTAAGGCACTTGTCTCCAGTGCCTAAGGCCCCGGGTTCAATTCCCCAGGACCCACATAAGCCAGACCTACAAGGTGGTGGCCCTGGTTCTCTCTCTCTCTCTCTCTCTCTCTCTCTCTCTCTCTCTCTCTCTCTGTATCTGTCTGCTTGAAAATGAATAAATAAAATATTTAAAAAATAAATAAATAAATAAATAAATAAATAAATGATCAGTATACGGGTTAGTGATAGTTTGGTATCTTATGACAGTTTTAAAAAAAAGTGTTTTTAATTTTTTTAAGTTTTCTTTTTTGTGCTTGAAAATAAAAATCTGAAGTGAACATTGTCCAGTCATGTTTAAATTGTCTCTCATCCCAGCTGAATGCAAGATGCACAATTCGCACAGGTAACAGAAGCACTACTTGCTCTGTAGGTTACAGTATGCTGGTAAGGATTTTATGTTTTTGAACCTAATTCGGTTTAGCCTCATGCTTAAGTCATTCCCCTCCCCCCTTCCCTTACACCTTATTAATAACCTCTCACTTCTTTCTACTAGTATGCATAGAAAAAAAAAACAATGGTTATCCTGGTTAAGGTCCGCATATGAGGGAGAATATGCGGCGTTCAATTCTCTGTTCTTTGGAGTGTTCGCTTAGTAAGATCTGCTCAAAGTCAGACCATTTTTTCCTAAATTTTGATATGTGATTTTTCCTTTCAGCTGAGTAGAATTCCAGCGTATAAATGTACCAGTTTCGCTGTCTATGCCTCCATGGATGGACATATGGGTTGATTCCAATTCTTGGCTATTATGAATTGAGCTGCTATAAATATTGTTGTACAAAATTTTCTACATCAAGATGTGGCTTCTTGTGGGTAGATGCCTAGTAGAGGGACAGCTTGGTCCATTGGTAGTTCTATGTCCATTCTGTCTAGGAGTCTCCACACTGCTTTCCAAAATGGTTGAACAAGTTTGCAATCCCAACAGCAGTGAATGAGAGCTCCTTTTTTTCCGCATACTGGCCAGCAACAAGTGTTGTTGGTTTTCTTTATGATTGCCATTCTGACAGGGGTAAGATGGTATCTCATAGTGGTTTTGATTTGCATTCCCTGAGGCTTAAGGATGCTGAGCACTTTCTTAGATGAGTCAAGACCATTTGTGTTTCCTCCTCTGTGAATTCTCTGTTGAGATCAGTGCCCCATTTTGTGAGGGGGCATTTTGGGTTTTTGTTATTAATTTTTTTGAGTTCTCTGTAGGTTCTGGAAATTAGGCCTCTGTCTGAGTTGTACTTGGTGAAAATCATCTCCCAATTTGAAGGGGGTCTATTGGCTCTGAGTAGGGTTTGTTTGTCTGTACAGAAGCTTTTGAGCTTGATCAGGTCCCATTGGTTAAGTGTTTGTCGTATTTCCTGGGCTGCTGGAGATTTGCTCAGGAAATTTTTCCCTACTCCTAGTTCATGTAGAGTTCCTCCTATTTTTTCTTCCATGGTGTTCCGGATTACCGGATTTATATTAAGGTCTCTGATCCATTTGGAGTTGATTTTTGAGCATTGTGAAAGGAGTGGGTCTATTGTCATTTTTTTACACGAGTTTATCAAATTCATCCAGCACCATTTTTGAAGATGCTATCTTTGGCCCAGCGTACATTGTTGGCCCCTTGTCAAAGACTAAATAACTGAAGTTACTTCCAATTAAAGCTTAAATCCTGTTCCATTGATCCGTCTGTTTTTATGCCAGTACCATGCTGTTTTAGTTACTATGGCTTTGTAGTATGTTTTGAAATCAGGGACGGTGATACCCCGTGAGTAGGTTTTTTTTTACTTAGAATATTTTTAGATATCCGAAGTCTCTGGCCCTTCCAAATAAATTTAGAGATTAATTTTTCTATGTCTATGAAGAAAGAGGTTGGGATTTTTATTGGCATGGCAGTGAATCTGTGAATCGCTTTTGACAGGACTGACATTTTTAATATATTGATTCTCCCTAACAATGAGCATGCAATATCTTTCCATCTTCTCACGTCCTCCTCTATTTCCTTCTTGAGTGTTTCAATATTTTCTTTATGTAAGTCCTTTACAACCTTGGTTAGTGATATTTCAAGGTATTTGCTTTTCTTTGAGGCTATAGAAAATGGGACAGTCTCTCTGATGTCTTTTTCTGTCTGATAGTCATCTGTGTATATAAAGGCTACTGATTTTTCTGTGTTAAGTTTGTATCCTGCCACATTGCTAAAGGCATTAATCACCTTCAAGAGGTTACTGATACTATTCTTTGGGACTGATATATAAAAGATCATGTCATCTGCAAAGAGGGATAGTTTAATTTATTCCTTTCAGATTTGTATCCCCTTTATGCCCTTCTCCTGTCTTATCGCTTGGACTAGAACTTCAAGCACTATGTTAAAGAGCAGTGGTGAGAGTGGACACCCCTGTCTTGTTCCTGAATTGAGTGGGAACTCCTTGAGTCATTCCCCATTGAGAATGATTTGTGTTTTAGGAGTTTTGTAAATTATCATTATTAAATTGAGGTACAGGCCATCTATGCCTATTCTTTCCAGAGCTTTGAACATAAAGTGGTGTTGAATTTTTTCAAAGGCCTTCTCCGCATTTATTGAGATAACCATGTGTTTTTTGTGGTTGAGCCGATTAATGTGATTTATTGACTTGCGTATGTTGAACCATCCCTACATCTCTGGGATAAAGCCAACTTGGTCAGGGTGGATAATATTTTTGATGCAGCGTTGTCTCTGGTTTGCTAGGACTTTGTTCAGGATTTTCACATCTAAGTTCATCAGAGATATGGGTCTGTAGTTCTATTTTTTTGTTGCATCCTTGCCTGATTTGAGGATTAGGGCAATGGTAGCTTCATAGAAGGTGTTTGGTAGCCTTCCCTCTTTTTCTATGCTTCTAACAATCTTCAGAAAGAGTGGTTTCAGCTCTGTGATGAAGGCTTGGTAGAATTCAGCTGAAAAACCATCTGGTCCTGGGCTTTTCCTTTTGGGAAGGTTTTTGATTACATCTTCAATCTCTGTGGGTGCGATAGTTTTGTTTAGTGCTTTTATCGGTTCTGGTTTAAGTTTTGGCAGTTGGTAGGTGTCCAAAAACTGATCCAATTCTTCCAGCTTCTCTAATTTTGTGGAGCAGAAGTTTTGGTAGTATGACGTGATGATTTTTCCAATGTCTTCGGGATCTGTTGTGATCTCACCATTGTCCTTTCTGATTTTGTTGATTTGGGCTTGCTCTTTTCTTTGTTTGATTAGACTGGCCATGGGTTTGTCAATCTTATTAACTTTTTCAAAGAACCAACTCTTTCATTTATCTATTTTTAATCATTTTTTTTATTTCTAATTCATTAATCTCAGCTCTGATTTTAATTATTTCCTTTCATCTTGAGCTCCTCGGGTTAGTTTTTTCCATCTGTTCCAATGAGATTAGGTGGGTGGTTAGGCTACTTATTTGAGACCTCTCTGTCTTTTATATGAAGGCATTTAGCGCAATGAACTTTCCCCTTGGGACTGCCTTCATTGTGACCCAAAAGTTCTGATAAGATTTGTTATGGTCATCATTTAATACTAGGAAATTCTGAATTTCCTGTTTTATTTCTTGGATGACCTAATCATTTTTAATGAGTGAATTATTCAGGCACAAGTACTTTATGTATTTTCTGGATCCTGTTCCATTGTTAATTTCTACCTTTAATGCACTATGGTCTGATATGATGCAAGGAACTATATCAATCTTCCCGAATTTGTTTAGGGAAGATTTGTGACCTAAGATGTGATCAATTTTAGAAAAATTCCCATGCACTGCTGAGAAGAATGTATATTCTGTATCTTTGGGCTAGAAATTTCTGTAAATATCAGTTATCCCCATCAGGTCAATGGTGTTATTGAGCTTCATATGTCCCTTCTAATCTTTTGTTTGTTTGATTTGTCTAGAGCTGATAGAGGTGTATTAAAGTCTCCAACTATGATGGAATTAGAATCTATTTTTGCTTTTTTTTGAGTAGGGTTTCATTTAAGAACTGTGTTGCACCCAAATTTGGTACATAAATGTTGATGATGGTAATATCTTCCTGTTGGATCATTCCTTTGATGAGTAAAAAGTGCCCATCATTATCCTTTTTAATTAATTTTGGTGTAAAATCTATTTTGTCAGAGATTAATGTAGCCCCACCTGCTTGCTTTTTACTTCCATATGCTTGATAAACTGTTTTCCAACCTTTTACTCTAAGAAGATTCCTGTCTTTAGAGGTAAAGTGCATTTCCTGAAGGCATCAGATGGAAGAGTCCATTTTTCTCATCTTCCCTGCAAGTCTGTGTCATTTTATAGGAGAGTTAAATCCATTTATATTCAGTGATATAACTGTGAGGTTTGCTTTATTTCATGCCATGATGAAGGGTTAATGGGGGTTGTTGACTGTGCTGCCATTATTAGCACACTGACTGTGATTGTCCTGCCTGATCTCTGGTACTCTTATGAGGTAGATTTCTTGTTTTTTCTGTGTGGGATATCTCTTGTAGGATCTTCTGAAATTTTGGCTTTGTTTTCAAATAGTCGTAGAGATGGTTTACTTCATGGAACACTTTCAATTCTCCATCTATTATGAGGGATAGCTTTGCAGGTTACAGTACTCTAGGCTGAAAGCCATACTTCTTTAGGCCCTGAAAGCATTATTCCAAGGCCTTCTGGCTTTTGTGCTTTCTAATGAGAAGTCTGAGGTAAGTCTGATGGATTTTCCTTTATAAGTTACAGTTTGCTTTTCTCTAGGAGCTTTGAGTATTTTCTCTTTGCTTTCTGTGTTAGGCATCTTAATTAGTATGTGTCTTGCAGAATTCTACTTCATGTCCTGTATGTTTAGAGTCCTCTGGGCCCCTTGAAAGTTGAATGTGCTTTCTCTTGTTAGATAGGGGAAGTTTTCTTGAATAATTCTGTTGAAAATGTTTCCTATGCCCTTAGCATGGGCTTCTTCTCCCTCTGTGATCCCCATCATTCTAACACTGGACCTCTTTATTGTATACCATAGATCCCTCAAATTATGCTCACTTGATTTTTTGAATTTGTTGAATCCTATGACATCCTTATTAATTCCTTCTGTTTTGTCCTCAACATCTGAGAGTCTGTCCTCCAGGTTGTCAAATCTGGGACAGATTGATTCTAGGGAGGTTTTTAACAACTCCATTTCATTTTTGGTTTCTGCTATAATTTTGTTTATAGACTCCATTTCTTTGGTGAGATCCAATTTCCAGTTTATTTTTGTTTTTGCTAGGGATTCCTGAAAATCATTTTTAAGTTTTCTTAAATCCCCATCAATATTAATCAATTGATTATCTATCTCCTCCTGAAGTTGGTTCATCTTCAATTCACTTAATGTGTTTCTGAATTTATTCATATTTCTCTCCATTAAATTCAGTCTGGAGTCTATGCTTGAGTTGGTGAGCTTCATCTCATTCATGTCTTTTTTCATAGTTTCCATATCATCCATTAACTGCTTCATGTTTGCATTGCGGTTATGGTCAGCAGTCATATTATTCTCTCTTTGGGATTGTATTTTTGTTGTCTCTACTTCCTTGCCACTTTCTGTTCCATAATGGGACTAGGGGCCCTGAGTTGGGGAGTTCCATCTTTGATTTCTGCGGATTTTTTTCATTGGTTTCTGCCCATGTCCAGGTAGAGGAGTGGGACTCCGGCAACCTGGGGAGTGCTGTTCAGCCCTCTTTGCTGTTTCTTCCCTTCAGTGGCACACAGTTCCTGGTGCCCGCCAAAGTCACCTGTGCCCTCTCTGCAGTGGTGCGTGGTCTCTGCCTGAACAGGCCTCTGCCCTCCCTATCAATGGTAGCAGTTCCCAGGTATCTGCCAGAGGCCTGCCCCCCCCACATCTGCATCCCGAGTGGGCTTCTTGAAGTGAGCTATATCAGTTTGCCCTAGAAGCATGTCTGCCCTTGTGTATTTTTTTGTGGGGGGGTTTGCAGAGAGAAGTGCGCCCAACGATTGGGCACTGGAGGGGGCGGCCCACGGGAGGGGGACGTGCTCAGCTGGCTGATACAGAAAGCCACTGGGAGGAGACAATGGTGATGGCTGTTGCTTGGGGTGTGGGAAGTGCGGCTCTCTGCTCCTCTGGGGAGCAGAAAGCCACTGGGGAACCCTCTCCGGTCTGGTGCCGGAGTTGGGGAGATGATGGGCTTGGGTTCAGGGCCAGCTGGGGTCCAGGGTTTGGATCCCAGCTGGAAAATCAAACCTTTACGGAGAGAGACCTGGAGAGGCTGCTACTCGTCCACCATCATGCTCCACCCCCTTAGACAGCTCTCTTTCCAACAAAATTCCTCTCCTTCTTGAGCCACAACAATACGCCTTGGCTGATCAGCTTTGAACACTGAAAGGAATGTTGCCTATTTACTATTGCTGGGAAAATAAACAGTCCAACTGAACTATTAAGGAACTCTGACACCCATAAGCAATTTTAGAAAACCTCATTTTGCCACAATGAAAACAACTCAAGTGAAAAAGATTTTGAGCAAGAGCATATTGGAAAGAAAACTTATTTCCAAGAAAAAGGACATTATATTTTCCAGGCAGAGGAGCCATTTAAAGTACCCTGTGATCTGCTCGACACAGGTAATTAGAGCACCCTTTTTTTCTGTTGTTTGAAATGATGTTAACAGTCAAGAATGCCTAAATTTATTTATATTAATGGTCGACATTTTTTGCTTTACCAACAGTAATGTCACCATATATGGTCATAATTTTATACACTACTATACTCTGATTTCTTAAAGAGCTCATGTGATAAAATATTTTTGAAACACTCTAATTAGAATTAAAACATTGTATGTTTAAAAAGATAAAGTCAGGAAAATGTGTGTCTAGCGGTAAGTAAATGATATGGAAATAGTTTACTTTATTAAAAATACAGAAAAATTCTTAATATTCAAATGTATTTTTGAATATATATTAATTATATATTCAATGCTGCCTATATATATATATA
>PVHP010038666.1:0-16723 GCA_004024765.1 Zapus hudsonius | reverse complement strand
ACGTTTGCAAAATGAAAGATTTACTCTAAACATCGGGCTGTTTCACACTATACTATCGTAAATAACTTCCTCTGGTGTCTTAAGACTGTCTTGATTTCTCCCTGGCTATTCTAGATTATTAAAGAGTCTTTATTACCCCATTTTATTTTTTGCCCTGTGGTCTTTAGATCTCATTAGAAATGTCGATTCTTGGGAATCTAAGCTTTTGCCACACAGTCAAAAAAATATTGAACTTTTCTTTTTTAACCACCAATTAGCATTCTTGTTGTTCTCTGTATTTATGGACTCCGTGGTAGGTTTCCTTTCTCTGAATATAAGCTAAGCCCTTTCATACGTAGCTCAAGTGGGAGAAATGGCAGAAGGATATTTCATCTATCTCTTTTTAAATATTTAAGACCTAAGCACCATTATGAAGAAAGTATCATTTTATAGCGTACAATGAGTCTTCCTCTTCCTGGAAAGCTAATACCTCAGATGCCTTTTAACCCAAACCGCTCAATGAGAAAATTTCATATCCAATTTTTGGTACCAAAGAGGCCATAGATGAAAGCAATCTTGATGTACTAGTCTCAATGCCTTGCAGCTGTTTGCTTGTTGTTTGGTTTTGAGATAGAGTTCCACTCTGTAGCCCTGGCTAGCCTGGAACTCCCTACATCATGAAAGCTGGCTTCAAACTCATGGCAATCCTCCTGCCTCAGTCTCCCTGACTCAAACTCATGACAATATTCCTGCCTCAATCTCCCTGGGATTCCAGTCATAGTGCCACTATGCCAAGCAAGTTGTATTCTTTATAGAAAATCCTTTTCTGCAATTGTAATGGAAGAAGGAAAAGTCAGTATGTAAGGTCCGTCATCAGCCTTCTTCAGCATGAAGCCTCTAGATTTAAGTTGAAACCTACAGGGTTGAAGAAAATCTCAAAGATTGATATTGTGAGATGACACATGTTAGACCACACTTTTCTCACAAGAGATGGATGTCCATGAGTAGGCAATGCAAGATTTCTTTGGGAAAAGAAAGTGTTGGATCAGTATTCTGATAGGAAAAGTGTCATACACCAAAAGGGAAATATTTTCATTTCCTAGAACATTTTATATCGTGGTAGCTTTCATCTTTACAACTCCTGAATTTTGGGTATCCAAGTTCTATGGCTGATGTCATAATCCTTCACACCAGAGTCTAAATTCATTAAGAGGAAAATAGTTTCCATGGTGTGAAATGACACATGGACAGCCAGTGATGCCCAGAAGCAAAAGGACACTGCAAATGGTACAACTGCACACACAGGGAATATGCTGAACTTATGTGCAAGGTGAACTCCCAGAGCCGGGATTGCACCACTGAAAGAAATTGAGAATTATGACCAAATATATCAACTGGTGCAATGGTGGCATGTCTGTTATGGGGGAAACCAACTGCTCTGTGATTGGACTTGAGGCCCACTTTGTGGGAGGGAATCCATGTCTAACACTGAAAACCTAATGAAAATCCTATGACTAGAGAGGTTATGAGTCCTAGGGAGGAAGTACTACTGTTGTCTGACTAAATGGATACATTATGTCCACCAAACTGCTCTAGAAATACTTGTGTTTATGCCCATATATTAAGATACTCTCTCACTCTTGGTTAGAGAAGCTTCTCTTTTCAGGCCACTAGGGTGACTCAAAAGTCACCACAATGATGAGAAGCGAAAGTTTAAAGTTCAGCACTGAGACATCTCCATCACACCTTCTAAGGTTCAGGGACCATTGCAGAAAAGGTGGGAGAAAGAATGGAAGAGCCATTCTTTCTCTGCTTGCAAATAAATAAATGAAAATATTTAAACTTTTTAAAGAAACTGAGTGTATGAGTGTGGATAGATAGATGATAGATAGATACATAGATTAGATGATAGATAGATAAATAGATAGATAGATGACAGATAGATAGATAGATAGATAGATAGATAGATAGATAGATAGTTGTAAGCAGAGAGAGTTGAGAGAGAGAGAGAGAATATGGAGGCCTCTAGCTGCTGCAAAAGAACTCCAGATGCATGTATCTTTGTGCATCTGGCTTATTTGGGCACTGAGGAATTGAACCCAGGTTCTTAGGCTTTATAGGCAAGCACCTTAACTGCTGAAACATCTCTCCAACCCAAAAAAATACTTAAACATTTTATAGACAACATACCATGACTATAGTCCCTTCCCACCACCCTCCTTTCTCCCCCTCATGGTATCTCCTCTTTCCTCCTATTCCTCTTCTATTTTTCTAAGTGAGAAACACAGACCTCTTTTGAGAGAAGAACAGGGCAGACTGTCATGACAGTTCCCTAAAAGGTAAGCAAACCAAGAGATCTCTGATGAAACCTAAAAGATCCCGAGAATTTGGTTTTTAAATAGTTTTCACTAATGAATACAGGCTTCAGTACTCAAAATCTCACACAATATGAAAACCCCAACCTTCTTTATTTATTAAGCACACTTTGCCATTGTTGTAGGACTAGAAAATTGAATTTGTTCTGACAAAAATTTAAAGGAACAAAAAAAAAAGAAGAAGAGACTCACAAGGCCTCTCTAAAAAATGTAAAATAGTCCCAGAAGAATGAATTAAAATGCTCGTTTTAGTTTTCCTGAGGTCTAAATCTCCTCGGGCACCTTCTATAATCTTTTATTTAGAAAGGAAAAATAATTCAGCTGCCCGCCTGTACTTTCTCCTTCAGGCATTTAGCCTAAAATACAGAAGAAAATATTTCCAAAGAGAGCCCCAAATTTGAAGAAATGAAGAAACAGATTAGATTGAAAGTGATTTTTTTTTTGCAGGAGGTTGAATATGGTGTCCCTTTGAGGAAGCCAGGATATAGAGATTCCATGTGACTGATTACCTCTGATCTTTCACAAAGGACTGGAATTTGGATTGAGAGAAAAAGCTTCCAGCTATAAGAAAACAAAAGCAGGAACAATAAACAATACTAATCCCCATCCTCCTCAGGGAATCACTATTCATGGCCAAAGGAATTGGAGTGGAAAAATAACTTCAGATTTCAATCTACTCTACATGGGCTCAGGGGCGTACAGGGCACACAGGCTTAAATTATAACCACCTGAACACAGAATGATAAGCCTTGGGCAATGGTACATCTCCCAGGTCACAGAGTGACTTCAGGTCCAGAACCAGCGCCCAAAACAGGTCATCAATCCCCAGAAAGTCTACCTAACCACCCCAGTCAAGGTAGATTTGAAAAATGCTTTAAAGAGTACAGGTCACACCCAGGAACCCAGTGCAAGGCTGAATAGCCTCCACTATCCAGAAATAATGATTTCATCCCAGTTACCTGGTGGCCCCGACCTAGGATTTCACCTGGTTCTTTTCTTCATCAATTTTCTATTTTAATATTTTTATTTAGTTGTAGGGGAGGGGAGAGGAGAAGAGAGGGAAACTATGGGCTCTCCAGGGCCTCTTGCCACTACTGCAAACTAATTCAGGACACACGGGCCACTTTGTGCATCTGGCTTCAGGTGGGTACTAGGGATTTTAACCGGGGCTTCCAGGCTTTGCAAACAAGCTCCTTTAACCATAAGCCATTTCTCCATCCCTCTTCTCTTTTATTATTTCAAAGGATCACAGTTGGTCCTTGGGCAGTGAAAAGCTTTTCCCCTGTGGAAAACATCATCAAATTGTTCCTCAGCACAAGCTGCTTTTCCCAAACCCCTGCTTCTGGTTGTGTCATTACAGCCTTCCAAGCCCTGCCATGGGTCCTCAAGAAACCTTCCCCGTTGTGAGAAAGAGCCAGGGGACACTCAGGCTATTCATGAGGAGAACAGGACAGAAATCCATGGTGCCTCTGATACAGTGAAATGGGGAGAGCAGTTCTCCACAGATTATCAAAAGATGGAGCCATCCCTTTCTATATGCTCATCTTTTGTCTACATTCATTTATTCATTCTGTTTTTCATAGCCTTTTATTTTTATTTGTGTGTACATATGTGTGAAAGCCTGTGTTTATATATGTGTGGGTACACATGTGTGTGCACGTGTACGTGTATACATGTACATGTGGAAGCCAGAGGACCTCAGCTGTTCAGACACAGTTCACCTCTGGGGGTTTTTTTCTGTTTTTTTTTTTTGTTTGTTTGTTTTTGTTTCTGTTTTTTGAAGCAGGAACTTTCCAGCTTTGAGTTTGCCATGAACACAATGCTGGCTGGCCAGAGTATAGAGATCCACCTGTCTCCACCTCCCCAGCACTGGGATTACAACCACACACCATCATACCTGGTGTCCATAGATTATGGGAATCAAACTCAGATCTCAAGCTTGCAAGACAAGCACTCTACAAACTGAGCTGTTTCCCCAGCTCCCAGAGCCTCCTTTTCATCACCCTTTCCAGTGTTAAATCTCCTCTACCAACTACACCAGGCCCCCACACCTCTCCATAGCCACTAAGTTTCTAAAAATTCCAAGCACGAGTGACACCCAGTGCCATGTACCCTTGCATTCCTTTCACACACTTCACCTATCTTTTATTTTTAAAAAAATTATTTATTTTATCTTATTTGCAAGCAGGGAGAGACAGAGAGAAGAGATACAGACACAGAGGGAAGAGAGAGACTCAGCACATCATGGCCTCTAGCCCCTGCAAATGAACTCCAGATGCATGTGCCACTTTGTGCATCTGGCTTTACGTGGGTCCTGGGGAATTGAACCCAGTCATTAGGCTTTGCAGGAAAGTGTCTTAACCACTGAGTCATCTCTCCAGCTCAATTATATACATTTATAAAAACTGTTGATAAGTAATATATATATATATATATATATCTTGTTCTTCTTACTATGTATGTCTGTGGGGGGTGGATGTTTTATGATGCCCATGTTTGTATGGGCACACGCATGCATGTGGAGGTCAGAGACCAACCTGGTCTTGTAGGTCCTCTCCTTCTACCTTGTTTGAGATAGCTTCTCTTTTATAGTTGTCCAGCTGCCCCATGAGCTTCGGGAGTCTCCTGGCTCCACCTCCCACTGCTGTAGACATATTTGGGTCTCAGATACATGAGCCACTTTTGCATCTGACTTTTTGTGGGTTCTGGGAATCCAAAATTCCTCTTGTCAGGCATGCAGAGCAAGCACCTATCACCATTGAGCCATCTCCCTTCTCCTTCTCAATGAAGGTGGACCAAGAAAAGGGCCGTCAGAGACAGTATGAGTTTACCAGTTTACCAGAATGCCTGAATCAGCTGAAGGCACTGGTGGGTTCACCCATGAGTGGGGAGCAGGATAGAAGAAGCTCTGAGAAAATCCATAGTGGATGGATTCTTTCTAAACTGCCTTCCTGAGAATGACCAATCCTGCCACTCTTTGTCACGGGAGGTTGGATCCTCTTTAAAAGCCGAAGCAGTTATTGCCCTGGGTTCCATTTCCTCCACAAGGCTTACAAATTGATTCACAAAGGAGACTCAGACTGTAAGGAAGCATGTTGAAAGCATTCGTGAGCCTGCAGAGATAACATATGAAAGAACATTGCACTGATCACAAGTGAGAAGGCCGTGCTTGGTAGCATGAATGATTTTAAAGGGAACAGGAAAGGTCCCACACAATATGATTTAAAGGATCAAGAGATGTGATTTAATTTACCCTAAAAATATGAACCCCCCAAAGAAAGTCAAATATATTCACTCCATATTGTACTTAGCCTGGTGTCCAGGATAAGGTAGTGCTAGACAGTATATATTAATATCCCAGCCTCAGCAATAACTTCTCTTAGCTTCTTAAACCTGACCAGTAAAGACTAGAAGAGGGTGTGACGTATTTACCATTGAAGGATGTGTGAGGGTTAAGTGAATTCAGGGACACACTAAACATCAGGTCAATGCCTGGCCCTCATGAGTGCTGGACAAGTACTGTTAATAACAGCAGTAATTATAAAAGCAATAACAATGGCCCAGAGGTGCTTTAACTCAATGATGCCTGTGTCAACATTGGGATACAGAAGTCAAGATCTCTAGGAGAAATAACTTGAATATAAGTCTAAGAGCACTTGTGCAAACAAAACTGCCTGCTTCTGATACAAAGGGTTGACATCTTAGAATTCTCACACACTTCAAGAATCCACCGAGAAATACTTCCAGAATCCACTGGGAAATATTTCCAGAATCCACCGGGAAATGATGGTGGTGCCTTTATGTTTTTTAGTCCAAAGTGGC
This sequence comes from Zapus hudsonius, assembly GCA_004024765.1. NCBI lineage: Eukaryota > Metazoa > Chordata > Mammalia > Rodentia > Dipodidae > Zapus > Zapus hudsonius. The sequence continues at coordinate 10,547 of PVHP010038666.1, read as the reverse complement.
AACCCTCCTCACCCTATGTACAAAGCTCATAACTTACTTGATCATCAACTTTGAAATCATGAGATTCTTTGTGTGTATGGTTTGTGTAATGTGTGTGTGCACGTGTGATATATACACATGTGTGCGCAGATGCAGAGTTCAGAAGAAGGAGAGTGCTCTCCTCTTTCACTTACTTCCCTGAAATCATGGGTTCTCACCGAACTTGGACCTCCCCACTTTTCAGTTATACTGGCTGACCAAGGAGCCCCAGAAATCCTCCTGTCTCTGCCTCTCGAAGCACTGGGGTTACAGGCATTTGCAGCCATAGCCATCTTTTAATGTGGGTACTGGGGACCAAACTCAGGTTCTCATCTTTGCACAGCATGCAATCCTACACATTGAGCTAACTCCCAGCCTCTCCCCAAGGTCATGTGACTGTTGCTAATTTTTTGTATGTGTCTGTAGTGTGTGTGTCAGTACATATGTATGTTTGTATGTGTGTATGTATGTATGTATGTATGTATGTATGAGCCTCCAAAATGTAGATTTTACCAGAGATCTCAACTGAGGTTTATGTGCTTGTGAAGCAAGCACTTGACCAACTGGGCCATCTCTCTGATAAAAATAAATTTTTATTATGAATTTGTGTTCAAATTATTTAAAATATTGACTTGTAAAGAAAGCAATACAAAACTTCAACTACATGTAATTCCAATTCTCCTAAGATCTGACTATGCCAAGATTGGCCAAGCTCTGAAGTCTCCAATCTCAGCTTTCTCTTTCAGGTAGACATGTTTTTAAATCCACCTTAAATTCACTTCTAGATCTATATACTTGTATCTGGGTTGCAACTGCCCCATGCATGCTAACATTTCCCAGGCACCCTGGACCAGCCATAGCTTCATGGGAATATGATTATCTCTGCCACAGTCACACTGGCTCCCTCCACATCCTGGAGACGGATGGTAATTTGGCTGTTACGAATCGCAGAAACAAGTCAGGAATGGTGTTACATGCTTGCGGTCCAGCACTCAGGAAGTGAAGGCAGGAAGATCATGAGTTCAAGGACACACTGGACCTTTAGGGAGTTCAAAGCCAGAACAAAAACAGCAGCAGAATCAAGACAGAAGTCTGTGACTGAATGAATCTCAGACTGGGATATGAGTGACAGAGTTCCATTGCATGGCAGACACTACACATCTTTAGAGAATAAAAAAAACTGAGGAGAAGCAACGAGGACTGGGGAAATGGGAAAGTCCTTGCAGTATGAAAAACTGAGTTTGGATCCCAAGCACCCATGTAAAATATGGGGCATGGTAGCATACACCTGGAATTCCACTGGGAAGGTGTCATGATTTGATCCAGGTGTCCTCCACAAACAAATGAATGTGTTCTTAGTGATTGATCCTCAGCTGATGGCAGTTTCGGGTTTACAACCTCGCTGGAGCTGTGTTGTTGGGGGCGGGCTTATGGGGTTATAAGACAGCTTCCCCTTGTCAGTGTTTGGCACACCTTCCTGCCACTGTTTGCAGTGCTGTGGCGGAGGTGATGTCCAGCCCTCTGCTCATGCCATCATTTTCCCTGCCAGGATGGAGTCTCCCCTGGAGTCCATAAGCCAAATAAACCCATTCCTCCACAAGCCACTTTTGTTTGGGTGCTTTCTGCACAGCAACTAGAAAGCTGACCGCAACAACATGTTAAGAAGGAGAGACCTTGAACAGCAACTAGAAAGCTGACTACAACAGAAGGCTAAGAAAGAGACACCATGAGGCTCACTGGCTAGAGAGTCTAGTCAAATTAGTGAGCTCTGGGTTCAGTTTGAGACTCTTTCTCAAAGAATAAGGTGAAGAGAGACTAAGGAAGGCCACCAACATGGACCCCTGCCTTCACACACATAAGCACACACATGTGCCTTCATATATACAAACATGCATGCACACCACACATACACACACACACAAATTAAGTCTAATACAGGTTCCACAGAGGAAAGTTCTATGTAAAAAGATTTGAATCAATAAGGTAGTTGAAGCCTGACATGGGGGCTCATGCTTATAATCCTAGCACTGGGGAGGATGAGGTAGGAGGAAGGCCACCAAGAATCTGAGGGCAGCAAAAAATCCTGGATCCAGACTGCTCAGCCAGATACTTGTATTTCTGACTCACTAAAGCTAAATGAAATAATACAAGCTAAATAGTGGTTTCAGTACATATAATATAAATACTAAATAGTGTTTTATATATATACAGTATTTACATCCAGGCTGACCTGGAACTCAGTCTGTAGCACAGGCTGGCCTCAAACACACTCAGAGATCCTCCTAGCTCAGCCTCCTGAGGGCTGGGATTAATGGCATGAGCCACCATGCCTAGCTTTAAACAGGTAGGCATGTTGCCAAGTTTGGGGGTTACAGCAACAAATCACTGACTTCTTCAATATGGAGACAGAGACCAAGAGAGAATACATGTCCTCTTTCCCCTGAAAGAAAACTAAGGAGTTTTCTCCTTTTATTTCCTTCTAATGCTTCCTAGAAAGGAGAGTAGGCGATCTCAGGTCTTGTCTAAGTATTTTCTCCAACAGAGACACAGGATGAGCACATCCCTATGTGTTTGATGGACTGTTCTTTAAACAAGACAACAGATTTGCCTTGTGAACATGTGACTGCATCACTAGAAACAGAAAATAAAGGTGTCATTCCTTGTGCGTGCGGCGTGTTGACTGGTAACGCTGAAGAAAACGTGGCTAATGGGACATGGCGTATATTTCATTCAGGGAAGCAGAAACTATTTCTTCAGAGCTTCCCATGTGACATTAAATGAAGGCTTCGGGGCAATTTCATACCCACATGGCTACGCGGCACCCTGCACTTCTCCCACCCCATGATTGAGGACCCTCACACAAAATTACTGCAGTTTTATCTTTCTTGACTGAGGGTTCTTAAAAGATGGAGAAAGAAAACTTTCATCACCTCCCCATTACAACTGGCTGGCCTCTCAGAAGTGCCATGGTGTTTGATTATGTTGGTCTGATTACCTAGGAATAGAATGTTTGATTATGTTGGTCTGATTACCTAGGAATAGAAAAGCCAAAAATGTGTGGGGTGGTTCATTTCTCTCCCCAGTTTGCAGGAGACAAGATTTGCCCTTGTATCATGTTAGCTGACATAGAGGCAGGACCTATTAACACACCCACACCAGGAAACGCTATCAGATGAACTCAGGAGACAGCTGAGCAAGGTCCTGCCATGTCTTTTTCATACACTAGCAAAGACAGAGGCCAGCAGTGTCCTGTGGGTGCCAAGACATAGCCAGGCAAATTTTGGGGACCTAAAACCCATATCACGGTTCGCACCATGGGTATCTTCTCTTGAAATGTCTCGTGTCCTTTTTTCACCAAATCAGAAATCTAGCAAATTGTAAAAAAAAAAAAAAAAAAAAAAAAAGACATAGTATTTTTTTTTTTACAAAGACCCAACCAGATCCTACTGGATCACTTCCTTGTGTTCAGCATCGTGTTTGAATATAATCAGTTTAGACAGGTTTAGCTTCTCTGTCTTTTTGACAGTTGGAGGGGGGGGAATAAACTCATACTTTAATGAAACTTGCAGGAATTCCAACAGTGGAGCTTTTGAATGTGATCTTCTCTGTAAGTCAAGCTTCATAAATCACCTCCTTATTTTGAAAAAAAAATGCTAACAAGAGTCATGAATCCACATCCTCCAAGGCTCAGGGACCATGACAGAAAAGATGGTATGAATAATGTAAGAGCCAAAGGAAGGGGAGGAGTGCAATGTAATACTGGCTTCAAGACACAAAGTGGCCTTGATATTCATGGCCTCACTACATACACAAGGCCTGCATAATAGGAGGGGAAAAATGATGACATCAAAATAGAAGAGTAGGCACATCCTTTAATCCCAGCACTAGGGAGGAAGAGGTAGGGGGATTGCCATGAATCTGAGGCCAGCCTGGGCTACAGAGTGAGTTCTGGGTCAGCCCAGGTTAGACTGACACCCTACCTGAAAACAACAACAAAAATAACAAAAGATAAATAAATAAATAATGAGAAACTATTTGGAAAGAGGGATTCAGTGGAGGGAGGGTAAAGGAGAAGGAAAAGGGAGGCTGGTGAGGGGGGGGAGATTATAACCATGGTATATTGTCTATATGGGTGGAGGCTGTCAATAAAAATTTAGAATTACAAAAAAATTTTCTGCACCAAAAGAAAAAGAGTTGTGTGTTCACCCACGATAAAGCTGTAGCAGTTCCATAAAGTACAGGTGGACCCAATTACTGTTTCTGCAAAAAAAAAAAATTATTTTTGTGATTTCATGGGTCATCCGTGGGTGCTTTGCACAACAGGGAATAGAAAGCCAAAATTATGTGGTGACTCATTCCTCTCCATACTTTGCAGGTACCAGCACTCATTTCTGAGTGAGTGAAATTAACCAACCTACTGACAAGACCTAAGACTCTTCCAGTGGGCTGGGGAGATGTCTCACTTGGTAATTGATTGTCATGCAGGTGTGAGGACCTGTGTTCACAAGCCCAGCACCCACAGAAGTGGCTCAGTGAGGCAGAGACATGGGATCTCTGGGGTAAGATGGTTAGCTAGATTAGCAGAATCATGAGTTCTGGCTTCAAGAGAGAGATCCTGGGCTCAGTAAATAACATGAAGGACAAGAGAGAGAGAAACACACACACACACACACATATTAACTTGAACTTCAGCACTATGACAGCTAGCCAGTGTGTGTGTGTGTGTGTGTGTGTGTGTGTGTGTCCCTAGCCTAACTATTCAACCTTAAGCTAAGTTTTTAGAACATGGAGTAGTCAATAAGTTTTGTTTCTGCTTGTTGGGTTTCATTTCACTAACAATAACCCTGGTTCTTGAAAATGATGTAACAAACTATCCTGCTGAATTGGCTGTAAAACAATGCGTCCTAAGGAAGCTACTCTGCTCTGCTATACTCTACTGATTGATTCCCGCCAAAAAGTTTAAATTTTATTGCTTGAGAGGAATGGGCAGAACAATGCAGCCTCTGGTTATAAAAGGGCTTTTGGTGCCCAATAAAGTGAAATCTGCCTGACATTTCTCCCGGTCGTGTGTGTTCTGTCCGACCATCACCTCACCTTTCCCTGATCGAGTTCTGTCTCCTGCTGGCCTGTGAGACTTGGGCTACACATGGGGGGCCAGGGGCCCTTGACCCCCACGTGTGTGTGAGTGTGTGTTTGCATGTAGAAGACACAGGATAGATAGCCTCAAGTGTTAGCCTCAGGAATACTATTTATCCCCTTTGGTAGTTCTGGAGCTCACCAATTAGGCTAGATTGACCCACTCAATGTGCCTCAGGGATCCTCCTGTCTCTGCCTCCTCAGAGCTAGGATTCAAGTGGGTGCCACCATGCCCAGCATTTTTGCATGTGTTCTGGGGATCAAACTGGGGTTCTCATGCTTATGAACACTTTAACAATCTCCTCCGTCCTTCAGCATGATGTTCTGAGCTATGTGGATTCTCTAGAATAGTCAACTGACTGTGTGTGTATGAGATATACACACACCTCACAACTTATTGATTTATTTTACCTATTTATTTGGTGATTATGGTGAGGATGGACAGGATTTCCTCTGATGGAATCAGAGTGGAATGCATATTCTTTCTTGTGATCCTTTACAATCACTACTTCAAAGAGCATGTTCATTTTTCAGATGAATCCTCAACAGAAAGCCAGACTACTGTTTGGAGAGTGAGGGGATCCTCAACTTGAAAAGCCCCCTCTACCATGCTCCACCCTACCTCTGTCTGGCATTACATGGACACCCAGGCTAACCCTGAGGGAGGTTAGACCCTCATGGTTAATCTGGTATAATGTTAACCTTTTATAGGACTTGGAGTTTTTCAAACATACTGTTGTACAACTAACACTAGAAGTTTAAAAATGGGAATTAAATAAGAAATAATAAAGTGAAGGTTGTGGGGTCACTGCACTGTGATAACTCTGTATTTGACAGCCTCAGAGATGCAGATCTCTTCATCTATAAAAATGACACATCTGAATGAAGACTTCCCCCTTTTCATCAAATATCACCACAAAGATGACGTGTTAGATTCTCGGTACTGCTTTGCCCTCAAGAGTTTCCTTTTCCAGTCTGCCTCTGATTTCCTCAATCAGCAAAGCAATAGTTGATGTGTAGGCATTGCCAGACACATTGCCAAATCCCAATAGAAGGAGGGGATTGTGCCCAAAGCGAGGGTTTTTTTTTTTTTTTAGATTGCAAAAATCATCTAGAAACTGAATTAGAAGGAAAAAAAATCAGGCAAATTACTGACCAAAATTTGGTAGCAATGTGAGCTGGGTGTCTTTGCTGGAATCATTCCCAGGGAATGCATGAACATCTCAGAAAGGAGCGAAGGCAAAATGGTCCTAGAGATTAAAGACCCGTCTCAAGGTCATGTTGCTTCAAACCATTGACATCACAGAAGCAGGAGGCCATCTTGACACACAAATCCCAGGGGCAGGAAGTGAAGGGCTGATGCACAAAGATGAACAGGGCCTCCAGCTCCACACTCTTAGCCTAAGTTCATAGAAAAAGGAAATTTCTGCCTGATTAGAGTCCCTTTGGTTACAACCTCAAGCTTTTGTAAATGTTTTTCATTTTTCTATACCTCTGTGTTTTTAATGGTTCTTTTAATGGCGTGTGAAAGTAGGAGAAAGGTGTCGTTATTCTTAACCTTTTCTTACTAGGTGGTTCTCTATGGTAGCTGCAGCCTCTCTCCTGGCTGGGATAATCTGCCAAGTCAGGGAAGGACAAAAAGGCTCACGTCTCTTGCAGTTTTCCATGTTCTGCTACATTCTGAATGTGATGCCCAGGGGCCTCCCCATAACTGGATATATAAATAAAAGAGTTTGAGATCACTTCAAGGTGTCATTCAAATTTTCATCCTAGCTAACAGGGAGGAAATTCACCAAGTCTACCCTGAGGCCATTCTCCATCTCTTTTTGTGCTGACAGAACTGTAATGTGCAAGACAAAGACACAGCGAATCCCATCCTGGGATCCTAGAGGACTAACTCCTCAGTCTTCCTCCAGTCTTAAAAGGATCTTTCTTTTACTGTTGTGGATTTTTTTAAAAAAGAAAGAAATAGAAAAGGGCTGGAGGGGCTGGAGAGAATGCTCAGTGGTTAAGGCATTTGTCTGCAAAGTCTAATGACTGGGGTTTGATTCCCCAGCACCTGTACAAAGTGGTGCCTGCATCTGGAGTTTGTTTGTGATGGCTAGAGGCCCTGGTGTGCCCATTCTCTATCTCTGTCTCTTTCTCTCTCTCTCTTTCTCTCCTTCAAAATAGAGAAAAATTTTAATAAAGGATGGAAAGGCACTTGCTATTATCAAAATTGATTCATATCCTCTCTTTTTTGATGTGTGGTGTGTACATATGCTTGTGTGTGTGCAGGGTGAGTTTGCCTGTATGTGTATGCATGTGCACAGGTGTGTATGTGAAGGCCAGAGAACAACCATGAAGGTCATCCTCATAAAATGGCCCATCTTTGGAGGCAGGGTCTCTCATTGATTAGGACTTGGCAATCAGACAGAACTTGGCTCCACAATAAACTCCAGGGAAGCTCCTGTTTCCACCTCCCAAGTATCGGGATTACAGGCAAGCCTCATCACACCTGGCCTTTTTCCATGAATGTTAAAAGGTTTAACCATAGTTCCTCATGTTTGAGCTTTTTCCTTAACCCCTTCTTCTCCTCTCTAGCCATACTTGAAATCACCAGTAGTAATCATAACACAATTAGAATTTTATTGGGTGAGACAGAGGAGAAGAAGCATCCAACCCCTTCAGAGTGGGACCTTCTAACTGGGTACTGTTCACCTACCACAGAACTGAACCATGACTCCCTGCTTCATTGCTGGGAACATGGCAGCTCTTGTTATGTTAGATTTGGGCTCTTGGCAAGATCTGCCTGCCTGTGTGTTCTGACAGCCAGTGCCTTCGCAGTAATCCCCCAGTGCAAAGGCAGTCATTAGCAAATGGCTAAGAGGAGATGTCAATGGTGCTCCAGGCAGTGGCTCAACTACCCACTAATAAAGGCTTTGAACTTGTGTGATAGAAAAGCAACCACTATCCCAAAGACTGTACTCAGTGGTCAAGAGCAAGCATCAAGATTCAGTGAAGCACCTGAGGCGGCAAGCCAAGGTTTCTGAGTGAGATCCCGCTCTAAGCAGCCTCTCTGCACGACGGTATTGGGAGTTCAAAAACAATTTGTAAGTAATTTACCAAGAACCCACAGCAAATCCATGGAAGCTGTAACGTCTCTATTCTTATCAAAAGACTGTTTTCAGAGCACCTCCAGAGGATTTCAGGGAATGACGGATGCTGGGGAGTGTCAGGTGAGGTCACATTTACTTTCATGTTGCTTAGATAAAGCATGCGACCCAAAGTGGCTGATGGGTGGAAAGTTATTCATCTTGGCTTACAGTCTCGAGGGAAAGCTTCATGATGGCAGGGGAAAGCATGGCATGAGCAGAGGCTGGGCATCACCTCTGTCACAGCAGGTGGCACATCACTGTCATGAGTGTGAGCCAATCACTAGCAAGGGAAGCTGGTCTATCATAGCCATAAACCCGCCCCCAACAACTCACCCCCTTTAAGCAAGGTTCCAGTTTCCAAACTGCCACCAGCTGGGGACCTAGCATTCAGAGCACAGGAGTTTATGAGGGACACCTAGTTCAAATCACCACAATAGCCTACATCAGTGTTCTAGCCAACTTCCTACAATGGTAGAAATGTAATAAGCACTAGGCATGGAGCTTTTGAGAATTTATACTGTAATGGGTACAAATCAGGGTCTGAATTGTGAGGGAGGGTTTGCTCTGTGTGTGTGTGTGTTAGAGATGCATGTGCACACATGTGGGGGCCACAGGAGAATGTGGGGTACCCTTCTCTGTCACTTTTCTGCATTGTTTCCCTGAGACAGAGTCTCTCACTGAACCTGGAGCTACCATTTTGGTCAAAATGGCTGACCACTAAGTGATTCTCTGTCTTTGCCATCCCACTGGTCTGGAGTTACAGATGTGTGCGCCCATGCTCAGCTTTGTAGGTGGGTGCTGAGGATTGAACTCCGGCAGTCTCAGGCCCACATGCTTCTGCAACAAGCACTCTTACCCACAGAGCCATTCCCTCAGCTATGATTTCTTTCTTGAGGTAGAGTCACACTATAGCCCAGGCTGACCTGGAATTCACTATGTAGTCTCAAGAGTGGCCTCGAACTCATAGTCATCCTCCTACCTCTGCCTCCCAAGTGCTAGGATGAAAGGTTTGCACCACCATGCCTGGCAGATTTTAAAATATATTTTTAATTTATTTATTTGCAAGCAAAGAGATAGAAGAGAGACAGAGAGAATGGGAACACCAGGGCCTCCAGCCAATGCAAATGAACTCCAAGGGCATGGACCACTTTGTGCATCTGGCTTTATGTGGGTGCTGAAGAATCGAACCTGGATCATTAAGCTTTGCAGACAGGTGCCTAATCTGGTGAGCCATTTCTCCAGTTCAGAGCCATGAATTTTTATTTTAAGTGCATTAAATAGCTGCACAGGTCAACTGACTACAAATCTGAATACAGACAGAATTAAAGAGGGGGAATGTTGAGGACTGTCTGCTTGAGGCAAGCGAGAGGTCATGAAAGCCATAGGCTGGGGGCAAGGATGGCCCCACAGTTTCTGCTTACTTGGAGGACACCTCAAAAGGGTGCTGGTGAAAGTCCTCTCCATTAGGAAAGTTAGCCATCAGTTAGCAATGTCTAACATGAACACAGGAAGAGGAATGGGTGGCAAATGTAAACACTTTGGAAAAAGTAGAAACAAGTAGAGGATGAAGCCAGTTCCTAAGGCCATCAGAGAGATGGCTGATTGAGAAGACGGATCGATCATTCGTATTCCTCTACTAGTCTGAACTGATTTTTGCATCAGTAGTATAGCAGTTACCTTGTTATTGCTGGCTCTTACATTCTTGCAGCCACCTCTTCTGCAAGGGTCCCTGAGCCTTGGATGGTGTCAGAGATGTCTCACTTAGTGCGGAACACTTCACTGTCATATCTTCTCAACACTATGGTGAGTTATGAGTCATCCCAGTGGTCTGTGACATTTGAAAAGAGAAGCTTCTCTAACCAAATGTGAGCATTTAAAGTATGGGCATAAACAAGTGTTTAGGGGGCAGCTTGGTGGGCATTATATTTATTTAGTCAGACAAGAGTAGTCATCACTCCCCTAGTGCTTATGACCTCCCAAGCTATAGCCTTTGACTGTTGGGCCCCAGCCTAACTGAGTAACATCAAGCTAAGTTTTCTCCTAGAACAGGCATAGTGACATTCACCTTTAATCCTAGCACAGGTGTGGTGGCACACGCCTTTAATCCCAACACGCCTTTAATCCCAGGAGGCAGAAGTAATAGCTGATAAGCCTTGATCCTGTTTGTTGATACTTTGCTCTGCTGTACTCTGCTGATTGGCTCCCACCAAAAGGTTTGAATCTTATTGCTTGAGAGAAATAGGTTGAACAATGCAG
>PVHP010038665.1:0-16365 GCA_004024765.1 Zapus hudsonius | reverse complement strand
ATTTTTTCTTTTTTGCATATGTGTGTATATGTATGTTTGCATATGTGTTCATGCGCGTGTGCATGTGGAGGACCCAGGCTGATAATCTTGGTGTTTTCCTTTATCACTCTATGACTCTACTCTCTTTATTAAAGCAAGGTCTTTCACTGAACCCAGAGCTCCGTGACACTCAGAGGCCATCAGCATACATGTCACCCTCCAGTGCACCACTTCATCAGGTCGACTGCTGGGGCCAGGTTGATAAATTGTTGAGCTTTAGTTTCTTTACTTATGAAGTCAAACTCCAAACTCTACTTTCTTGTGGTATTCATAGACTTAGAAACCATGCTAGTACCTAGGCTAAAGTTGGTGCCCAGTAAAGAAGAGATACGGTGATGATAATGACATTCTTAGTGATGATGAATGAACTTGGACAAGTGACATCACCTCTCTGAGGCTGATGCGACCATCATCACGATTCAGTGCTATAACTTGTGGAAAAGATACTCTTGGTTCAGTGTTTTTTTTTTCTTAATTTCCTTGTCTTTTAACAACAATAAAATAATATTTTGGTTGTTCTTGTTGCTAAAAACAATTGTGTTTAAAATGAAAACATTAGCTGTCACGAATGTGAAAATTGCTAGAACACACCCATAAAAATGAACTCACTTTAAAACTTCCTCATCTAGGCGAAAGCATTTATCTCTCCATTAGATGGGCAATTTTCCTGTGTGACTCACTGCACCGATGGGTTGTTCCGTGTTAGCTAACTTCAGGGTCCTGTACCTTGAAGTACTACTTATTATGTCCTCTGAATCCTCATGTACACACATGCACACAACCCAAACTGTCAGGCCATGTGTCGTTCAGTACATTGCCATCATCTGGAAATAATTACCCTGTAGATGGAGATGTGAAAGAAGGTGGAAACTGTCACAGAGGGAGGCATTTGGTAGAGATGAGATTTTCACTCTTTTAAATGGGGCTTGAATGGAAAGTTAGGGGCCTTTTTGGCATGAAAATATGACAATGGGCAGAACAGTTGTCTGCATTTGCTTTCCAATGACGAGTCAGATCTGACAGGGAGTCAGACCGCTACCAGGACTAGCCCAGTCGACTATTTTTTTCTCTAGTGCCTCTCAAGAATCATTTGATTTGAGTAGCTCCTGGCAAGTTTCCTCAAGAAAGAAAATCTATTTTACCCTGGCTAATTTCAAGGTTTCCAGCCTTTAAGGTAAAGTTGGAAGAACTATCATTAATTCTAGGAGCAAGGAAAGTAGTGCCCTAGCAGAGAAGCAAACGTGGGAAGAACAAAGACCATTATCTTCCTGCCTGGAAAACGCGCCTCTCTCCTCTCCACTCCGTATCAGTCTAAGCAAGCCCAGTGGAGAAGGTTCCAGTTTCCACTGCAATGAATTGTCAAAATTTTCCCCTCCAGGCTTGAGACATGTTCCCCTCTGAGCAGCTCCGTGCGTTGTCAAACCAGTCTTTACTTGAAAGACACATGGCATCAACATGAAAGATGTCCCATAAATCCCCCCTTGCTGAAGGATTTTTGAAAGATTACAGCCTGCACTGGGGTCTAGAAGTGAATCTGTGAAGGCCAGGGGTCTCCCACCTGGACAGGGTCCTCTGCTGCTTTCCACAGAGGAAAAGAAGAAGAAAATCTATCTACAGAGCTGGGTGTTGGCTCAGTGGGTAACGTGCTTGCTGTATAAGTGAAAGGACCTGAGTTCAGATCCCTAGCATCCACAGAAACCCAGCTCTGGTGCTGGGGAGCCAGAGATAGGAGGATCCCTGTGGCTCCCCGGCTAACGAGCTAGGCTAACCAGATCGGTGAACTTCAGGTTCAATGAGAGTCCCTATCTCACAAAAATAAGGCCGTGAGTGATTAAGGAAGACACCCAAGATTGACCTCTGACCTCCACAAATGTGCAATACACATGCACATATATCCACACACTAAAGGCAGTGGAGAAAGTTAGTTTTATGGGGCTTGCAAACCTGAACTCAAATATTAAAAATGCTTTCATCAGTCCCCTTAATCCAGAGAAATTCTTTTTGGCTTAGATGGAAGGAAAACTCCGTCCCTCGAGGGGAAAGCAAGCAGAGAAGGAGGTAATACGGATGTGAGTCAGACGCCGGGAATGGCTGCAAATGCCTTCCTTTCAGGAGAGGCGGCGGCGGACAGCGAGGACTTTCTCAGATGATCTCATGCCACAGACCACTGACAACTCTCTCCTGTTTTGTTTTTTATTGATGTCTCTCTTGGTGTTTTAAAATTTGACTCCATAAGTAGGGGAAAGGTGAGAGAACAAATTAGAACCATTTCTTTCTAGCTCGTTTTTGCCTCCTCTGGGGAATACAGCACACTTGGGCTCTAAAGCTGTGTTTTTCTTTGGGTTTTACCTTTTAATAGGGGTTGAAGAACGTGGTTATAGACATTTGAGGGGAAATAAAGCCTGTGGTTTATTAACAGGCCTGGATTTAATCAGGAGTGATTTGACCAGGGTAACATTAGGACCGACAATGACAGCTGATGCCATGATTGTCTGGGCCTTTAGCCCCAAACTGAAGCCGGCTCACTGAGCGGTGGGAGAGAGGCATTTATGAAGATAGCACAGGAAGTAGGCAGGAGAGAGGTGGGGGCTAAGAAGCCACCAGCACCTTGGGGATCCTTCTCAGCTGACTGAGGGAGCCCTTCTTTTTGAGGCCAGGGGAAATGAGGAGGAGGAAGAGAAGAATGGACAGGGTCAGCCCCAGGTGGCTGCAGCGAGGCAGATTCCCTGGTACCCACACCTCATGAGCACATCTAACAGACCTGGTGAAATCTCAAGTCAGGATACCTTACCCTTTGTAGACATTCTAAGAACTGTTTCTCCCCTCTCTTCGGACAGCCTGTCTCCCAAGGAAGGATGCATTCCAGGGTAATCCAATCTTGTCCTACCCAGAGCACAATCTTTGGAATCTTCGCCACTCACCCCATTATTTAGGGTGATCATTGCCAGAGTCACTGCCAACTCTCTTGCTTATCATGTTCGTAGTCAGCAGCGGCAACAGAGTTTTCTGGGAATGTTTTCTTCCATAGCTTCACACTTGATTTAAGGAGAAACAGATGCAGCATTTACCTATCTCTTGCTATTGGGCATGAGTGCTCTAGCTGAGCAAGGGCCTGGACACGTTTCTGGACACGGCTGGAGCTCTGTGCGTCCTGGAGGGCCTGGGGAGCTCTGGAATGCTCCTGTGTCTGCATGGCTACTCTTGGAGAATGGCGATGGGCAGTCTGGTTTGGGATTGCCAGCTTGGCTGGATCTAGAGTCACCTAGGAAACGGGCTTCTGGGCTTTCGGTGAAGGAGTCTCTGGGTTAACTGATGTGGGAAGACCCACCCTAGGGGTGGGTGGCACCGTTCCATGGCCTGGGGTCTGGGACTGAATAAAAAGGAGAGAGTAGAGGCTGGAGAGGTGGCTCAGTAAAAGCACTTGCTGTGCATGTGTGGTAATCTGACTTGGGATCCCCAGCTCTCAAGGCAAGCCAGACATGGTAGTGATTATCTGTAATTCCAGAGAAATGGGAGGCAGGGACAGGAGAATCTCTGGAAGCTTGCACAACGGTGAATGACTGCCTGAAAACAAGGTGGAAGGTGAAAATCACATCTGTGCTTGTCCTGTGACCTCCACGTATGTGTGGTGTCATGCATATGTCCACATGACTGCAGGTGTGCATGCGCACATGCACATGCACACACGCACATGCACACATGCAAGTGCGCACACACCCACACATAAGTGCACACACACAGACATGCACACACACATGCACACACAGACATGCACACACATGCATGCAGGCACACACACATGCACACAGGCACTCGCAAGTGCACACACATGTGCACACACAGGCATGCACATGCACACACAATGCACACATGCAAACACACCACACATGTGCATACACACACGCACGCACACACACACAGATAATAAAAATGGAGAAAGTGAGATGAACACCAGCATTCGTTTTTCTCTCTGTTGTCTGACAGTAGATGCAATGGGACCCCCAGCTCCTGTGCCATGACTTCCAGGCCATGAAGGGCTACAGCTTTGAACGGTGAGCCAAAATCAACACTTCTTTTCTTAAGTTGCTTTTTGTCAGGTATTTTTTCTAAGCTTGTTTGTAGCAGTGAAAGACTGCAGGAGTTTCTTATTTTCAGGTCCATCACATCTCTCCCTTAGTGTTCCTGGTGAAAGCAGACACTCAGCTAGAAGATGGCAGCAGAACCAGGAACACACTTGGCTGGGAGAAATCCTACAGAACATCAGAGAAGACTCAGAAGAACCACGCAGCATCTCTGGCCCTGGCCTCCTTCCTCATTCACGCCACCCCTCTCCTCTTCCCCTGTTAAGTCCCTGTGCAGGGGCAGCTCTCCAGGGAGCAAGTGCTCAGTAAACTTCTGACTCCAAGGGGTGGGACTACAGAAATCATGTTCATTGTCCTTGGCCAAGAAGTGGAGATCCAACTCTTTAGTGACAGATTCTCTCTTGGAACTATGAAATCACATAAATGTCATGGAAAGCAGTGTTTATTAGCATAGGATCCCACT
The DNA here is from genome assembly GCA_004024765.1 of Zapus hudsonius. Lineage (NCBI taxonomy): Eukaryota > Metazoa > Chordata > Mammalia > Rodentia > Dipodidae > Zapus > Zapus hudsonius. Next base: position 11,781 of record PVHP010038665.1, on the reverse strand, counting down.
AAAAACAATGTTCCAGAGCAAAGTCACTGTTCATTATGAGTGAGTTAAAAATGTGGCGCATGTTTCTAATATGTTCACATATATTTATATACAGATTGCATACATGTATGGCCATTACTAGCTAACATTGAAAAGTACATTATGTATTTAGAATCTTTTTGAGTGAAAAGTTATATGGCCTCTGTGACAATAAGAATACTCTGCCTCCAGCACTTGGAATCTAAAGCCATGTTCCAATAAAAAGAGTCAGAATTCCTTGGATAAATGATTGATTTAGAACTGGGGTAGGAAATATACCAGGCAAACATAGGGTATTAAAAAGTAAGGATGTGTTCAAAACCACTACTTTGAGAGAGATACTAATGACCAAAGCTGGAAAATGTTGATCCGGAAAATAAACGAACAGCAGAGAGACATAACAGAAAGCGTAGGTACATAGTCACACATGATTGAATAAATAACTGGGTAAACAGAGACAAATCTCATGAGCAGGATTCCAAATGGTTTTATAGAAAGTCCTTGGAAGGATGGAGCAGAATTCTCCACTCCTGAAGCTGGAATGTGCCCAGTAACTACCTTCCGAAGGGCACAGTGTGAAAGACCAGGATAGCTTTCAGGTAGAGAAATCCAGGTGAACCAGGCCAAATTCAACAATGATAAGCCAGGTGGAAATATCTACTCTTGAAATAATGTGATGAAGTGGCATTTTATCAGTGTGGACTTCCAGATGAATCAGGCATAAGAGGCAAATCCCAGCTGGAGAGCATCATGGACAAGACCGGAAGAGTACTCCTCAAAAGAATCAAGGACATTATAAATAAGGTAGGTGTAAAAAGCTGGCACAACCCTGGTAGCTGAGGAATAACATGAAGTCCTGACAACTAAATGTTAAGCACTGAACTGGATGTGACTCAGAAACAGAAGTTTAGTACTAGGCAAGACCCAAGGAAATCTGAATAAAGAATAAACTTTAGTGAATGGAAAGAGCTAACTGGTTAATGTACTGTTCATTAATTGCAATAAATATACCATTGTAATAGAGAAACTGAATGTGTGATATATGAGAATTCATGCTTGTGAGTACAGGTGAGCCATGGCACAGGTGTGGAGGTCAGAGGATTACTTCAACTGTTGGCCTTTGCTTTCCACCTTGTTGGAGACAAGGTCTCTCACTGTTTACTGCTCCTTTTACCAGGCAAGCTGGCTTCTGAGCTTCCAGCAGATTCTCCTGTTCCCACTAACCTTCTCACCATAGATATTTGGGGATTACTGAGGTCCAATACGACATCCAGCTTTATATTGGCTCTGGGGCTCCAATTCCATTTTTGCAAAACACATATTTTATTTACCAAGCCATCTCCCAAGCCCATGGTTTAGTTTATATTTGCACAATGGCTGACAAGCAAAATATGCCAAAGCAATAACTCCAGCATAAGAACAGAGCTCTGTTCCTTACCTGCCTCTACCATTTTCTTTTCTGCTTCCCTTGGATCTGGGTATAAAGGGGAGGAGATGAAACTTTGGAAGCTATTTTCAAATAAAGGGCTCATGATCTTATCTTGTTTGCCTGTTTTCTTCCCTCTCCCTTGGTATGGCTATGTCACCATAGGATCCCAGGAGTTTTCAACTTGAAGTGACTTAGGCATGGAGTCTAACCGTCCTGCATCCCCTAGGCTCATCTCCAAGCTTTGTGCAGCCCCTCCAGGACTCACATTTTAACATACACAGCATCGAAACCTCTGATCATCATTCAGTCACAGCCAGAATTTCTACCCTGGAGGTTTCTCCACGGCTGTGTTTTCAAATAACATTTCAGAACCCTTGAGAATAACATCATGGCAAGAGTGATGGTATTAGCTCAAGTGTGGATGCCAGGGGGTGATGGCAAGAGCTCAGACACCCTGTGAGTTGGCTACTCTGAGGTCAACCGAGGAGGCCCCATCTCTTAGCTATGTTTTTCCACAAAGTTTTAATTAAACCGCTGTATCAGTATCTATAATGTGCCCTTGGATGGAAGCATTGCTCGGCTCCAAGCCAGGGTTCTGGTGCATTTGATGCTCATAGGAGAAAAATATCATGAAGAGTTGCTGTATAATTCCTCCATGGGAAGGACCACTCACTGCTGGGCTCTATAGCTGCTTTGTGGCTTCTGAAGGTGTGTGACAGTCTAAGTCTTTTTGCGGGATATACTGTAGACCAGGGAAAGTCACTCCTCCTCTCAAGAAGTGACCAGTGAGTAATTTGGGTTTGTCACCACAATCCAAATCCACAGTGGGTTTGAACCATAATTCTTCTATTGAAACAGCTCTTTATAATTTTGGTTTGCTTCCTATTTATTGAGTGCCTGCCTTGGAAGTTGAATTTCAGCCCTCATTTCTCTCCTTGCTATGAGTATCAGGGAGGAGGTAGGTGTTGCTGTCTTTATTTTTAAGTGTTTGAGGAAATGGAGCAACTGAGAGGCGAAGAAACGTGCTACCTCACTATGTCTTGCACTAGAAAGCAAGCACTCATAGCCACTGAGGATCTCTCCAGCCCCAAAGTCACACCCTTGGAATTGGACTTGGCTATGTTGCTTTTCAAAACAATAGTAATAACAATAAAACATAATAGCAAGAATAGACAGTAAGTGCCCAATAAAAAAGCTAATATTACTCACAAATTAGATACATGCTTAACTGGTGTGTTGGCACTTCTCTCATCCTGCTCCTGGGCCAGAAAGGCTATCATTATACAGACTGGCTTTGTACTTTTATTGGATAAAAGCAGATTCCCAAGGAAGCAGAGTCCCTTTCAGATGCTATTAATCCAGGAGTGACGGAAAGCCAAGTCCTAAGGGGTAACACAAGACAGAGCTTCTGTTCTCAGCAAAAATGTGACAAAAGAAGAGGGGCCAAGAACCCCCTCCCTTAAATTTTGCATATGGTCCATACTCACTGTTGCTCACTGGATTTTCTGCATCTTACCTAGTTTTTAGCCTCCTGCGCAGTTAGGCCAGGGCATATAATTTGTTCTAGCTTAAGTGAGAGCAATGTATATTTCTTCATGGCCAAGACATGTCTATTTCCTCTGTCCATTCCTTTCCCTCCCCTTGGGGTCTCGCAGAGTATGTGTTCTAGAGGACTTTTAGTTGAGGATGCCTGCTCAGATCCCCTCAGTTATGGAATTCTAACTGAACTATACCTTCTTAGAGCCTAAGGCTTATCTGTTATTGCAGCAGGCCTGGCCTATTCTGACAGATACACATGTACCTTCACTTTTGAGGCTTTCTACAAGTAGCCTCCCCTCAGACTGTCCTATAGAGGTCTACATCCAGACCAGCTGCTGCTTCTCAGAAAAGAACAAAGTAGGGCTTTGTAGCCAGGCACACGTCTTTAATCCCCGCACTTGGGAGGCAAAGGTAGGAAGACTGCCATGTGTTTGAGGTCACCCTAAGACTACAGAGTGAATTAGGTCAGCCTGGGCTACAATGAGTCCCTACCTCAAAGCAACAAAAAACAAACAAAAAAAATAGGGTTTTGGCTGAGGTTTGCTTCTACAGTGCTTTCCTCGCCTGAAACACAACTGTTCTGAAATGCTTTCCTCTGAAATGCAAGGGAAAATTAATCTCTCACTCTGAGATGGGCAGAAACCAATGCAAAAAGATCACACAAGATGAGTGTTCCCCCCAAATTTGCCTAGACCCACTATTGAGGTTTCCGGAGAGAATAACGAGGAGATAACAGAAACACAATCCCAGGATGAAACCACAGTAAACCCACGTCATAATTGAACAGAGACTATGACCAGGTTATTGGCTGAGCTTGAAGCAAAAAACAACAATTGCATAAATGAAGAGGTAAAGAATCAGCTCACAAGCTTTGTCACCAGATTTAACATAACTGAGTAAAACCAGATGGACATTAGATGAACAGTTAAAGGATGAAAGGTAAGCCTGCAATTAGACCAGCTGGCAATGCTCAATAAAGACATGATCAACTTCAAGAATGAATACCAGGAAGCATTAAGTAAATCCAACTTCAAAATGAAAGTGTAACTTAGCAAAGAGATAGAGACAATGCAGAAAACTGTATCAGAAAACAAAAATAAAATGGAGCTATTAAAAACCTCTCTAGAATCCTCCCTACCAGAGTTAATAATCTGAAGGACAGAACTTCATACGTGGAAGACAAGGCAGAAGAAATCGATCAGGATACTAAAAGCTTAGATAGGTTCAAAAAAGCATGTGAACAAAATATGAGAGAATGATGGGATACTCTTAAGTGACCAAATATCCAGATCATGGGGAAACCAGAGGGGGAAGAAATCCATTCAATAGGCATAGAGAACCTATTAAGCAAAATTATTTAAGAAAATTTTCCTATTCTTTCAACAGACAGTCCCATTCAGATACAAGAAGTGCACAGAACACCAAAAAGCAGGACCAAAGAAGAAGCTCTCCAAGACATATTATAGAAAAACTCTAAACATTGAATGAAAAGAGAGGGTGCTAAAAGCAATAAGAGAGAAACAACTAATAACAAATAAAGGCAAGCCCATAAGAGTTACATCAGATCTCTCCATGAAAACCATGAAAGCCAGAAGGATTTGGAATAGAGTAATTCAAAATTTAAAACATGATGGCTTCCAACCCAAACGAATGTACCCAGTAAATGTATCCCTCATAATAGATGGATAAAGGAAAACATTCCACAATAAAATTCAGCTCTACAACTATATAAACACAAAACAGAACCTACAGAGAATACTCCAAGGACTATTCCACATAGAAGAGTTAAGCAAACAACCTCAAGAGCCCACTAGAGGATGAGCACATTGATCAAACTTAAAGTGGACATAATCATTTGAGGCATCAATCCCCATAAACCCTCCACCATGACAGGGATTAAATCAAACCTCATAGCTATAACTTTGAATATCAAGGGACTTAACCCTCCTATAAAAAGAAACAAGTTGACAAGGGTGGATCAGAAAAATGGAACCTTACTTTTGCTGCCTTCAAGAAACCCACCTCGCCCCTAAAGACAGAAACCTCCTCTAGATGAAAGGATGGAAAATGATTTTCCAAGCAAATGGAAATTTAAAAACACAAGTGGGAGTGGCTACATTAATATCTGACCAAATAGACTTTAAACAAAAAGTAATTAAAAAGTATAAAGAAGGACAGTTCTTACTCATCAAGGGATTTCATCAAGAGGATTTCAGTATCATATACAGTGAATAGCTCATTGAAGAAATCAAAAAGTAAATTGCAAAATTTTCTTGAACCAAGTGACAATGAAATCACAGCATACGAAAACTTGTGGGACACAATGAAAGCAGCCCTAAGGGGGAAATTTATAGTGCTAAATGCCTTCATAACAAAGACTGAGAGATCTCAAATTAACAACCTAACCACTCAGCTAAAGACGTAGGAAAAACTAGAACAATACAACCCTAGGAGTGCAAATGAAAAGAACTCATAAAGTTCAGAGCTGAGATCATTGATTTGAAAAAAAAAGATGAAACAAAGATGTGTATCTTTGAAAAAATAAGCAAGATTGACAAACTCTTGGTCAATTTGATTAAACAAAAACGAGAGAAAGAGGGAAGTCACAAATCAATCAGAAATGAAAAGGAAGAGGTCACAACAGACACCAGAGAAATTAGAAAAATCATCAAATCATACTTCCAAAATCTCTGCTACACAATATTGGAGAAACTGCATGAAATGGATGAAATCCTGGACACCCATCACTTGCCAAATCTAAACCCAGAACAGATAAAGCTCCTAAACAAACCTAATATATACATTGAGATTGAAAATGTAATAAAAATGTCCCCCAAAGGAAAAGTCCAGGACCTGATAGATTCTCAGCCAAATTCTACTTGGCTTTCATCCAAGAACTGAAACCACTCTTTCTGAAGCTTTTTTCATGTAATTGGAGAACAGGGAATGCTTACAAACTCCTATGAAACCAGTATCACGCTAATACCAAAACCAGGCAGAGATGAAATTGCATCTCTGAAAACTATAGACCTATATCTATGATGAATTTAGATGTAAAATCTGAACAAAATCCTTGCAAATTAAATTCAACATCATATCAGGGACATCACCTTGACCAAGCAGGCTTCATCTGAGGGGTTTAGGGTTGGTTCAACATATAGAAATCAATAATGTGCCCAGAACCTAGGCAAGACCAGGTGAGGGAGCCTTGCCTTGCCCCCTCCACCAGCCCATGCACCCCAAGACTGCACCCACTGACACAGGGTTGCAGGCCAGGTAAGCAAGCAGCCACTTTGCTCCTCACCACCCTGTGCACCTGTGGCTCCACCTACCTTGACACCAGGTGTGGCAAGGCTTGGGATATGTGCCAACTTCCCACCCACCCTTGTGAGTTCAGACCCAAGACCCTAGGCAAGGCCAGGTGATAGAGCCTTGACTTGTCCCCCCTCCAGCCCATGTGCCACACAACCATGTCCACTTACCCCAGGTTGCAGGCCAGGTAAGCAAGCAACCCTTTGCTTCTCACCAGCCTGCAACCCACAGCTCTGCCTGCTAAACCTTTGACCCCAGGAGAGGCAAGGTTTAGGACCTGTGCCAACCTCCCACCTGCCTTTGTGTGGACCCCAGACCCTAGTCAAGGCCAAGTCAGGAAGGTTTGTCTTGGGTGCCCACCAGCCTGTACACCCAACTACCTTGCCCACTGATGCCAGGTAGTAATCAAAGTCCAGCCCCCAGCCTGCTACTGCTGCTGAACACCCCCACACTTCCTGACACCAGTGGAACTGAGCACGAGTCAAAACCTCACCAGTTCTTGCCAGAATTCACCAGTCCTTGCTGCAACCTCGTGCAAGGTCCTCACTTCTGCTGAGGGCCTGGGTAAAATCTATCTCTCAACTGAACATGGGCAGATTACAACCCAAGAACACAAAGGCAGAGCCCCATACCAAGTTCGCATAGCCCCACTATGGAAGTCAACAATGAAAAATCAAAGAAAGAGCACAGATGCAAGTCCAGGAGGAGATGACATGTTCAGGACATCTCTGCATGGGTGGCCTGTACCTCACCATAATAAAGACAATATACAAAACCCCTCAAGCCCAATTCATACTCAATGGGGAAAGACTCAAGGCGTTCCCACTTAAATCAGGAACAAGACAGGGTGTCCACTCTTACCACTGCACTTAAACATTGTGCTTGAAGTTCTAGCCCAAATAATAAGACAGGAGAAAAGCATAAAAAGAATACAAATTGGAAAGGAAGAAGTTAAACTATCCCTCTTTGCAGATGACATGATCCTATATAAAACAGATCCAAAGAATAGTATCAGTAAACTCCTGAAAATGATTAATGCCTTCAGCAAAGTAGCAGGATGCAAAATTAACACACAAAAGTCAGTAGCCTTTCTATTTTCAGAAGACAGCATACAGAAAAAGGACATCAGAGAGACTATCTCATTTTTATAGCTTCATCCCCAGAGCCAATAGATCACCATTAAACTGGGAGATGATTTTGCCAGCTAAAACTCAGACAGAGGTCTAATTTCCAGAAGTTATAGAGAACTCAAAAAAAGAAAGAAAGAAAGAAAGAAAGAAAAATCAAACTGCCCTTCACAAAATGGGGCACTGATCTCAACAGAGAATTCACAGAGGAGGAAACACAAATGACCTTTTCTCACTTAAGAAAGTGCTCAGCATCCTTAAGCATCAGGAAATGCAAATCAAAACTAAAATGAGATTCCACCTTACTCCAATCAGAATGCCAATCATAAAGAAAACCAACAACAATAGTTGCTGGTGAGGATGAAGGGAAACAGGAAGCCTCATACATTGCTGGTGGGATTGCAAACTTGTTCAACCACTATTGAAAACACTGTGGAGACTCCTGACCAAAATAGACATAGAACTACCAATGGACCCAGCTAGCCCTCTACTAGGCATCAACCCACAAGAAGTCACATCTCAGCACAGAGATATTTGTGCGACCATGTTTATAGCAGCTCAATTCATAATAAAAAAGAATTGGAATCTTCCCCAATACCCATCCATGGAGAAATGGATAACAAAACTTTGGTACATTTACACAATGGAATTTTACTCAGGAGAAAGGAAAAATAACATAATGAGATTGAGGGAAAAATGGTCTGACTTAGAACAGATCTTACTTAGCAATCTCTCAAAAGAGCACAGAGTCAAATACTGCATATTCTCCCTCATATGCAGTTCCTATCCAGGTTAAACTTAAGCTCTATGCAAACCAGTTGGGAGAAGTGAGAGTTTGTGAAAGAGGGGTAAGGAATGGGGTGGGGGGAGAAGGGGAGACTTAGTCATTAAAACTAAAGGAATAATGATTTTAAATAAAAAACTCTTCACTTGCCTACTGTAACCTATTGAGCAAGAAGTGGGCATCATATGGCAAGAGACACTGTGAATAGAATGGGAGAGAATCTAAACCCATGAAAAACTGATCAGGTCCACAACTCCTGGCCTGAGTGATTGGCTCCTTTCCTCACTGAGATGTTGAGCAGAGTGATCCATGAGGTCCCCAAAACAAGACAGGATTCTGTCAAAGCTCTTGAATACCTACCCCAGGCCTAAGGTAGGATCCTGTTGCTGAAGAAACCACAGAAAGCCATCTGTCAGCACTGAGAGACCCTCCAAGGTCCAGAATGGTAACCAGCCCTCAGATGGTATAGTATAGAGCTGGAAGGCACTGCATCAGCTGCCAGGGGAAGCTGGCCAATGATAGCTGGAGTGAACAGAGACCACTGACATGAAACACATTCTGCCACCATGAGTAGGCTGAACACACCTCCTCCTGGGAAGGAACAGCAATGTTGTGCAATGGAGGTGTCAAAGCCTGGGGGGGGGAGACAATCAACAGATTTTAATTTGGCCAAGTATTCCACTCTGTGACAAGGAGCCCTTGACTGGAATTGGGAGTCAGGGCTAAATATATTGGGAACCAAAAATCTTGAGCCCCCAAAGAAAAACTTAATTTACAAGTGAATTACAAAGGCGCTACTCACAAGAGAACCTAGCCAATTCAGAAATGTGTATCTCAGTTAACCTATACTGATCTCATTCTCCCATGGAGATTCTGTTTGTATTTTTCAGAAGGCAGTGAGCCACAGACTGATAGATGACATCCCAGCAAGAGATGAGCCACCACAGACCTACTGTGGAGACTCCAAATGAAACCCCACAGAGAGTGGTGGGATAAGCAAGAGACCTATAACTACAGCCAATCACTCAACCCAGGATAAGCCTGCAAGACCGACCCCAGTGATTTTCAACACAACCTAAAACAGAAGTATACAGCCCCCTAAGACCTCAACAATAAAGCATCCCATCATGACTCAGGGAACTGAGCAAAAGAGGGAGCACAAAGTTTGTAAGAGCCATGGTGGAAGAGAATTTCCAGAGACATCGACCCCCTCAATAACAACATACAAAAGGGAGGTGGAACCGGGTTTACTCCTAGGCTAACCACAGCCCTGGTTCTGCCCATGACTGAGCCAATTTTCCTATGGAGAAGGATATCCAGCTAATTGGGGACAAGGAGGAAGAAAATCAGGGAATTGGGAATAGCAACACATTATTTGCTCATTCAGTGTATCTAATTTTGCATAATAAAGATATATTTTAAAATGTATTATCCACCTCGACCAGTTTGGCTTCATTCCAGGGATGCAGAGTTGGTTCAACATATGAAAATCAGTCAACATAATCCACCTCATTAATAAACCACAGAAAACACATGGTCACCTCAATTAATGAAGAGAAAGCCTTTGACAAAATCCAAAAATACTTCATGGTCAAAACACTTGAAAGACTTGGAATAGATGGCCTATACCTCAACATACTTAAGGCCATATGGAAAACTCCCAAGGCCAAAATAATACTCAGTGGGAAAGACTCAACGAGTTCCCACTAAATTCAGGAACAAGACAGAGGTGCCCACTCTCACCACTGCTCTTCCACATACACCTAGAAATTCTAGCCAATGCAGTAAGACAGGAGAAAGACATTAAAGGGATACAAATTGGGAAGTAAGAAGTGAAACTATCCCTTTTTGCAGATGACATGATCCGATACATAACGGACTGAAGAAAAAGTGTCAGTAAACTCCTGAAGATGATAAACTCCTTCAACAAAGTGGCAGGATACAAAGTTAACACACAAAAATCAGTAGCCTGACTATATGCAAAGGACATGGATGCAGAAAAAGCAATGAGTGAAACGGTCCCATTTTCAATAGCCACAAATAAAATCAAATACCTTGGAATAACAGTAATCAAGGAGGTGAATGACTTGTATAATGAAAACAAAAAATGCTCAAGGAGGAAATTGAGGGTGATGGGAAAAGATGGAACGATCTCCCATGCTCCTGGATAGGCAATATACAGATTCACTGCAATACCAATAAAGATACCAAGTTCATTCTTTGCGGACATAGAAAAAAATAATCTCCAAATTTATTTGGAATGGCAAAAGGCCTCAGATATCCAAAGCCATCCTTAGTAAAAGAAGCACATCAGGTGGTATCACCAGACCTGACCTGAAGGTATATTACAAAGCCATCATAACAAAAACAGCATGGTACTGGCACAAAAATAAACAGACCAATGGAACAAAACTGAAGACCCTTCCCTAAGCTCAAGCAACTATAGTTACTTCATATTTGACAAAGATGCCAACAATGTTAACTGGAGTAAAGATAGAATCTTTAAAAAATAGCGCTGAACAAATTGGATAAATACTTGCAAGAAAATGGAACTAGATGCTCCCTTCTCACCAATCACAAAAATCAACTCCAAATGGATGAAAAACTTCAACATGAGACCTAAAACTCTGAAAACCCTGGAAGAAAAAATTGGGGGAAGTCTCTATGAGATGGAATAGGGGAAAACTTCCTGAACAAACCTCCAATAGCCCAGGAAGAGCAATAATCACTTAACCAATGGGGTCTCATCAAGCTAAAAATCTTCTGTACAGACAAGCATACCATTCTCAAAGCCAGTAGACCAGCATCAAACTGGGAGTTAATCTTTGCCAGGTACAATACAGATAGAGGTTTAATATCTAGAATATACAAAGAGCTCAAAAAGATAAATAAAAAGCTATCAAGCAGCCCTCTCAGAAAATGGGGAACTGACCTCAACAGGGAATTCACAGAGGAAGAAATACAAATGGCCAACTCCCATTTGAGAAAATGTTCAATGTCATTAATCATCAGAGAAATGCAAATCAAAACAACAATGAGATTCCATTTAACTTCAGTCAGAATGGAATCATTAAAAAATCTACTAACAATAGATGCTGGCCAGGTTGTGGGGAAAAAGGGACCCTCATTCACTGCTGTTGGGAATGCAAACTTATACAACCACTTTGGAAAGCAATGTGGAGGCTCCTGAACAGGATGGATATAGAGCTACCGGCTGACCCAACTATCCATCTACTGGGCATCTACCCCCAAGTTTCCTCACCAAAGTACAGAGACATTTGCTCAACCTAGTATACAACTCAATTAATAAAAGAGAGGAATTAGAATCAACCCAAATGCCCATCACTGGTTGTGGTGCATATACAGTATGGAATTCTACTCAGCTGAAAGGAAAAAAGGCATAATGTAATTTAAAGAAAAATAGTCAGACTTGAGGTGATCATTCTTAGTGACCACACACAAAAGCAGAAAGACAAGCGCCACATATTTCCCCTCATATGTTCATAAACATGTTAAACCAAAACATTAAGAAAACCAATCAGTGAATGGAGAGTTTGTAAAAGGGAATGGAA
>PVHP010038664.1:0-16809 GCA_004024765.1 Zapus hudsonius | reverse complement strand
TTTCTTCGTTCATTCTTTTTTCCCTAGGGTGGAGAGGAGGTGTTAAAACTGTTGTAATAGATGAGAGAGAGGAAGAAGAGTATAAGAGAGGGAGAGAGTGAAATGAACATGCAGATAGAGAGGGTATAGATGAGAGAAAGAAGGGTGTGCACACACCATGAAAAGAGCAAGAGGGCCCAAGAGAGGAAGAGAGAGAGAGGGGGGGGGCTGGTTGCATTTCCCTGGGCTCTTTCTTTTGTGCATTGAGCCATGTGTTTGTCTTTCTTTTGTGCCTCAAACTTAGTATTAGAAAAATAATTCAAGGATAACTTCTACTTACTCTAAAGTTGTGCATTGTTATGCAGTAGGTTACTTCACATTTTCAAACACTGAGCTGCATTCAGGTCACAGGAGAAACTCTCAAGCATCTCTGAGTTTAGGCGTGCAGGTTTATCCACTGCACCAGCTGTTCTCTGTCACCTTCTATTCTGCCATTAAAATATGGCACTCATACTCTGGTTTCTCTTCAGATTGTATAAATCTTCACCTTTTAAAATATGACACTCATTAACATAAGGCACTCTTATGCTAACATGTCACTCATTCTTATCCACGTTAAATCACTGTGCATCTGTGGTGTGCTTTCCTCTGTGCTATTCTGTGATGCCTGAACTCCTCACATCACGCTCCTTGATGATTCAGACTTCATTAATGATTCAGATACTGAATGATTCAGATACATATTCACTAGATGGACACTCCTCTAGAGAAAATGAGGTTCCTGGAAAGGAAACAAGCACAGACATCATTACTCAGTTGGTGGTCACTCATTACCTTTGATCCATATTTCTTTCCGCTGATGTATAATTTGATTGGGTGTTGGCAGTGATGTAGCAGTGGAAGGGTACTAAAAGCAATGGGCTGAGGGTCAGACACACATGCCGTCTATGGCCACGCTCTGCACTGTTCATGTTGGAGTTGAGGCTGTTGCTTGAAAGCTCATGGAGCTGGTGTTTGAAATCTTTGTCTTCATTCACAGGCATTAATACTACCATTGATCTTCTTTAGTTCCTCAGCTTTCTTTTATAGTATTTCCTTTATTATCTTGCACTCTTGTTCAATATTGTATACATAATATAAAATTAAATATAAACATATCTATTTCATTTTCATATGCAACGCTTTTACATTTGAGTTGACTTTTTGTTGTTTTTAATTATGCTTTCTATTTTTTCTTTTCTCTCACATTGGTCTTCTAGCCATTTCCCTTGGTCCTTCATCTTACTTATATTGTCTCCTCTTACATTTCATTAATTTCACCAGATCCTTTTAGATTCCTTACTTATTACTCTCCTTTATTTCTATGCTCCTTATTAGGCCCAATGTTTCCCTTCCCATTAACACAGAACAGCTTCATGATTGTTTATTTGTTGAGCATTGTGCAGAAGAGGACATGAATTTCCTCACTCTACCCTGAGAAATAAGCATTTAATTCATGTTTCAATATTAAATCATTTTTCTTGTACAATATCTTTCAAATATTCTGAAACCACTTTTTAATTGTTCCTCATTCTATCAGATATTTTGTCTGCTTATAATTTACCTTGACAAAAATGAAATTCTAGTTCTCATTAAAGCAACCCATCAGCAAAAAAAAATATGTGTAACAACTTCCCAAAATAAAATGTAGTGTTTTGTTTGGCATCTGTCTGACTGGAAGTGCTTTACTCTTAAATTTTGTAATCATAGATCTCAGGATGGTGTCTCAATCTTCCATACTCTGAAATTTTTTCAGACCTTTCTGTGTTCATTTGAGAACTGAATGAGATATGATGATATTGAAAAATAGCGTATTCAAGGCTTATTAATCCAAACTTGCATGAGGAAAAATGTACATGTTAAAAGTTGCTTTGAATTCGAAGAAGTATATGATACAGATTTTCTGTCTCTACCTCTAGAGTGAATCTCATAGGCAATATTTGCTTCATAAATCTGAGGTTACATTGTAAAAAATTACACAGGTTTATCTTCAGCCAGCTGAGAATGCCCCAGATGGGTGGGCACCAGTCCCACTCATGAAAGAACTCTTTGGTCCACTTGGGTATAAAGCACAGCAGAGCTCATATTCTGCCAAGTCGGTCTAGCATTTCTGCATTCATCATTAAGTTCTAGCCCTTCACTTGGTTCAGCCAATACATTATGTGTAAATGTATGACCATTAAATTCTAAGACAACCTGCATTTTAATAAATACTATATATATATAATCAAATTAAAAATTGATATATGTTATCTATTTAATTATTTATATATATGAAGATGAACAAGAATGTTTACCTCTCTAACATTCCAACAATATTCTAACACAGCAGACATCACCTTCTTCTAATGAAAAAATGCACAATAGCTGACGACTCTCTTATTTATTATTTAATATCTCTTCTCACACACAGACCATGGAAATATTCAACTAATTTGTGGTGCAATGGAGAATATACCTAGGGAATTTTGAGGCTAACAAGGCTGTAGAGAATTTCAATGGGAATTGTCAAAATGCCAGCAGAACATAGCAAAAAATGAAATTAAAGGTATATTACATACAAATATTCTAATATTCATTGGATAAAGTTTCTATTTGTCACCAATGATTTCTACAACTAACATTCCTTCAGTGACAGATGGCATAATCACAAGCATATTTATTTGGTTTCTGTGTAGAAAAGCCAAAAAAGCCAAAATTATTTTCTTGCATATGTTGCAATTTAAAAAAGATTAAAAGCTGCACAATTACTAAGAAGTCATAATTTTCACAACAACAGTAGGTATGTTACAATACATTTCTGGTTTCAACATCTGTGAAAAAATAAATATTTAGTCATTCAGCATAGTCTTCCTTCGAGAGATCTGTGAATAAACAGCACTGTGGGCTGGACGCCTGTCTAGTCCATTCGAGCAATAATTCCCCCATGCTATTCAAAAACAATAATTATGAACAAAATTTTAGCTCATTATTAAATAGAAGAAAAATTAAGAATCATGTAGTAAAAGGTAGCATTCAAAATTCTGGTAGGTTTTATTTTAAAGAGAAATGCTTTTATTTTAAAAATGAAAATGCTAAACAGTTTTTAAAATATTATTTAATTATCGCAAGCAGAGAGAGAAAGAGAAAGTGAAGTGGGAGAGATGGGATTTCCAGGGCCCCCTGCCAGTGCAAACAAACTCCAGATGCATGCACTACTTTGTGTATCTGGTTTTACATGAGAGTAAATCTATATTGTAGTACAATATAACAATAAACATGAAGGTAAGTGAAATGTTGCTGTGAATATAGCACATCTTTTCTCCATCAAAGAGAAAGGTCTCATTGTATTTTAAGGACTTTTTATTGAGATCATAGTTTTCCTTTGGAAATTTTTGCCAGTTTTAATTAATTCTGGTTCTTATTTTTGTCATAATGTATTTCTATATTTTTATGTATTTCTGAAAGAAGGAAAAACACAGAGCAATGAAAAATTTAGCCAAGCCTCCCAAACAAAGTAACTCCTTCTAGTTAAACCTGATGGATTTTTCCACCATAATCATGGATGAATGTGTGGAAATTTCCAGTATATTTAAATTGACTAAGTGTCTCTTTGCTCCTTAGGCTCTTCTGAAGTATACCATCAAAAAAAATCAAACAAAAAAAAGAATACCATCAATCAAAAAAAATACCATCAATCAAAAAAAATCATCAATCAATATGAAGACCTTTTCTTCTATAATGAAATTTAATTTTATAATGGAATTTATTATTTTTATAATAAAATATATTTTATAATGGAATTTGTATTGCTTACAACTATAAGATGTAATAAATATATCTCTCCCTCAAGTAAGCTTACCATTGATTTGGATGATTCTGTTTCATGTTAATCCTCAGCCATGAAGGAGGTATAGCCATTCATGCCAGGTAAACTCTGCAATGCCTAACAAATTTCTATGGAAACTAGACCTAGAAAAATATGTGAAAGGCTCAGTTTCCTTATTCTTCCTCCTTTGTTGAACATATTTGATGAAAGAATGTCATGAATATTGTCATTTATTGATCCAGGTGTCCCCCTCAAACAAATGATTGTGTTCTGATTGATCAATCCTCAGCAGATGGCTGTTTGGGTTTTACAACCTCACTGGAGCTGTGTTGTCGGGGGAGGGCTTATAGGGTTATAAACCAGTTTCCCCTTGCCAGTATCTGGGACACCTTCCTGCCATTTTGTTTGCAGTGCTGTGGCGTAGGTAATGTCCTTCCCTCTACTCATGCCATCATTTTCCCTGACATGATGGAGTCTCTCCTCAAGTCCATAAGGCTAATAAACCCATTCCTCTTCAAGCCTCTTTTGTTTGGGTTCTTTCTGTGCAGCAACTAGAAAGTTGAGTACAACAGATATAATGCAAATATCAATGTCAGCTTAATGTTTCCAGAAATATCTACATTTGTTTTTTTCTTTGTAAAGAATATGATTCCAGCTTTCTACCTTAGTTTACCACAGTTTCCATGTTTAAATTCACATATTTATAAAGGATTCCCTCAGGTTATTCATGAATTTTTCATATTTTTGCAAAGAAAGTAGTGCATTCACTTTTGCAGACTGTAATAACCATTCTGAGTGATTTTGCTACTCTGAAATATTTGTCACCTAAGAGAGGTTTGGGGTAACCATAGAAATAGTCATAATAGTGTAATAAAATGTACACTATGTTCTCTCTCTCTCCTCTGTGTGTGTGTGGGGGGGGTGGGTGTCAGTGTGTAAGCCATTGTGTTCATGGGGAGTTCAAAAGAGAACTTTAAATGCTGGTCTTGCCTTCCATATTACTTGAGGCAGACATGTTACTCTCTGTTGAAGATAGCATTGCATCCCATGAAGGCTTTAGGTATCATTTCTTTTTTTAAAAAATATATATTTATTGTCCATAATGAGTTACATTATTTAGTGGGCAAACAATGTGTTGTTATCCCGACTGGAACTGCAGACTCAGGGCGAAATGCACTGGGAATCAAACTCTTGGGACCCCAAAGAGAAACACACTTTACAAGTTATTTACAAAGAAGCTACTCACAATAGAATCTAGTCAATTCAGAATTGTATATCTCAGGTAACCTATACCGATCTCACTGTCTGATGGAGATTCTATTTGTATTTTTCAGAAGGCAGCAAGACAGCTGCTGGATCCTCCAACCCTATCAATGAACTGCAGGCCAATAGCTGACATCCTGGCAAGATATGAGCCACTCCAGGCCTACCATGGAGGTTCCACATGGAACCCCACAGAGGGTGGTGGGATAAGTAAGAGATCTATATCCACAGACAATCAGTCAACCCAGGATAAACCAGCCAAAAATTTCAACACAACCTAAAGCAGAAGTACAGAGGCACCTGAGACTTCAACATTAAAGCAGCCTTAATACTCACCCACCATGAATCAGGGAACTGAGTGTAAGATTGTAAGAGCCATGGTGGAGGAGAATATCCAGAGACATCGTCCCCTCAATAACAACATACAAATGGGGGGTGTAACCGGCTTGACTCCTAGGCTCTCCATAATCCCCTACCACATGGACTGATCCAATTTGCCCACAGAGGAAGATACCCAGCTGATTTGGGACATGGAACAGAAGAAGTGGGGAACTGGGGATACCAACTCATTATTTGCTTACTCAATGTATCTAATTATGGATAATAAATGAAAAAAGAAATGTATTGTTTTAATATTAAATAAAAAGATTTTAAAATACTAAAAAATACCTTGTAATAAATTTAACACACGTGAAGAACCTCAAAATTGAACACTACAAAACACTGAAGAAAAGATACTGATGGAATCATTAGAAGATGGAAAGACCTCCCATGCTCATGGATTGGATGAATTAATATTGTGAAAAATAGACATCATACATCCTACCTAAGGTAATTTACATATACAACACAATTTCACTCAAAATCCAGTACCGTTCTTTATGTAACAAGAAAAAAATTAAAAATTCATATGGGAAACAAAAAATCTAAATAGCCAAAGCAATCCTGGCCAAAATGAATACTGATTTAAATATCATAATATCAGATTTCAAGTTATGCTATAGAGCTATAATAATAAAATCAGCAACTTCCTGATAAAGAAACAGACATGTACATTAATGGATTTGAATAAAGGGCCTACGATGCTCATGTCACTACAGCCACTTGACTTTTGGCAAAGATGCTAAAATAAATAATAAAGATAATGCAGTATCTTTCAACAAATGGTGCTGGAACATTGGGTTTCTACTTGTAGAAAGATATTTCAAGGTCCTACCTCTTTCCTGGCACAATAATCAACTACAAATGGAGTAGGAAAATGATGCCTTCAATAAACTATGAAAATGAAAGAAATAGGGAAAGCTCTTCAACTTGGATGGAATCATGCTGAACAGATGCACAATTCTGCTCCCAAAAGCCAAGGATACCTCCCTACGAGTTGTGGGTCAAGGAATATCCAGAGGTCCCCAAGACAATACAAAGCATTGCTGAAGTTCTTGGTTTCCCACCAGAA
Source organism: Zapus hudsonius (assembly GCA_004024765.1). Lineage (NCBI taxonomy): Eukaryota > Metazoa > Chordata > Mammalia > Rodentia > Dipodidae > Zapus > Zapus hudsonius. Next base: position 10,267 of record PVHP010038664.1, on the reverse strand, counting down.
CCAAACACTAAGAACCAATTGCTGAAGACTCCACACCCTCTAGTTGCAGGATGCAGAGAAATCAAGCTGGAACTGAACTAGCAGACTCCCCCCTTATTGCCTATTTCTCATAATGGTACAAGATGCTCTACAAGACCAGCTCTACAAGAGAAAATGAGCGTTATAATATAAGAAAGATCCTTAGCTCATGACGTGAGAGGCAATAAGCCCCAGGCCAAGGACCTTATGCTGTTGTTTCTCTTAACAGTTGTGATGTCAAGTGGCCTTGGAAATATTTATGGTGATAACTACTCATTAGTGCTGTTCTCAGCCTTGAAAAGAAAAAAATTCAATGGGCTAGGATTATAATCAAAGAAATAACTTATAGTTTCACTAGTTTTTAATGCTGGCCAATTCTGTAAGATTTACTCATCTCCCTGCTCTGATTTCATTCTGATTCATTCTGATTATCTAATAGTTGAAATCATGAACAAACATGTTCCCAAGAGATGTCCAGCATAATTTACTCCTATGGTTCTTGCTCTCTTCAAATATAGAATTGGAAAATTAAACCCAAGGGAGAGCTTCAGATAGTGAATATATTTCAGGCCAAAGAAAAGCAATTTCATACATAGTGTCTTCACTAACATCAAGTCATTTGAAACACACCTCAGCAGAGAAAACTAAAAGGAATCTTACCTAAGAGAAAAATTAAGTTTGGTAAGTTCTCATCTCTATGATTCTCCTCTTTAAAAGAATTATTAAAATGTTTCCATGTCTCTGTATCATGTGACTACTATATTAGAGGTATAGATAGATTCTATCATTTTCAGAAAAAAATTACAAATTTTCTTGCCATATCCCATTCTTACTGGAATTGCTATGGTGTCTTTCATAACACAGAGAACTGAACTGTTATAATCCACCACCACTATACTGCTCTGAGGACTGACCAAGGAGTTCGCAGGTCTTTGATGGTTAATCATCTGAACAACTTCAAGCTGGTCCTTCTTAGGTGAATAATATTTTAAATTTGCTTTAGTATTACAAATTAGATAATATTTGGCATGGTGTTAGAAGTAAATAGAGCAAGAAATTATATTGCCATATAAAAGTTTCATCTCAGATAGAAGGATTGCAACCTGATTTATTGGAAGGATTTCTCACCCAATGAATGTCTCAGCAACATATTAAATTCTTTGAGGGAAATATTCCTGTTGTGAACATAAACAGATGGATAATCTCAGGTGTTGGTGTTATAGAAAAATACTCCTGGAAGGAATTATGCTGTATATGTAAGTTGTTGAAAGTATTTATTTTCATACACCTAGCAAAACATTGTAATTTTACATCTTTCCTAATTTTTTCAACTTCACCAATCCCCAAATGACCTTAATGCCCCCTTTTTGAAAATTCTCCCTGTATTAGAGGTAAGGATTACAAAGGTGTTATAATAGAATGTCCTATTGGCATTTTTGGATCATGTGAAAATATTGGTAACTCCTCCTAGGCAGGGGACAAGGAGGCCTGAAAGCATTTTCAAGTCTCTGCCAAGCAAGAAGTATAAATGACCTGTGGTTTTTTGAAGACTTGTGCAAACTACAGGGTTGCTAAGTTTGTGTATGTTAATTTATACAGAATGTAACTAGTAGATATTTTTAAGAAAGCTTATTGTATGTATTTAACTTATAGGAAGTATTAAATAGTGCAATAAAACTTTTGCCAACAAGATTTAGAATCATTGTAGCTTTAAGATCATCCATCTTTAAATAGAGAAGACAAATAATATTTATGAATTGTTACTGGAAAGTTAGAGTTTTGTCAATGAATCAGCTCACTTCTGTAGCACATCTGTTGACTTGAGCATCCTTCCTCTCTGGTGAAGAAATAGGGCCAGAAAAAGCTTTAGGTTGAGGTCCCAAGGTAAATAAGTAATAGGGGAAGATTTTTAGACTACATTAAATCTGACAAATTAAAGAATCTTTGGTATGTACTAATTGTCTTAATATTTTTTCTCCTCTTAGTAGACTAATATCATTTGTCCAGTAATAGGTAGTGTTCACAATAACAGGACTGATGTTTTTTTAAAAAAAAACATATTAAGTGCTTATTGTTGAGTTGGTCTCTGAAATTATACACATTCATCCTTTAGCAGATTTCTTTTTCAAATAAATTTTCAATTTTGTTTTGTTTTTTATATTAGGTATTTTCTCTGTCATTTTTTCACAGGTACAGAACATAGTATTGGAATTTTCTCCTGAAAATTTAGTTTATAAGACAATTTAAGGAGGAAAATGCTCAAATTTCTCTGTGGTCTTGAACCTGTATGGAGTCATACCAGGATACTTTGTTCATCCATTTTATGTTTCTCTATTATAGAAGGTGGTTTATTTGTAGTTGCAAAGCCTTTATAATCTGTGTGCTTAGCCACAGCAAATGCATTCTTATTTGCCATCTTTCTTGTTGTGTCTGAGTTCTTCATATGAGGTTATGGGAAAGTAATATGAACAAGGAGGGTTTCTTTGCTCCCCAGCTGTATGAAGTGCCATGATCAAGATTTCACACTGGGAAGAATGCTGAAACTATTCCATGGGAGAAAAAGGTAAAAGGGAATGAAGAAAGCATCCCATTGTCTGGAGCAGCTTGAATTTACATTAAAGATCAGCATTAGCACATAATTATTACACTTAAATGTAAATAATCAATGATCGTTGGAAATTATTCTTCTGTACTACTTAGCAGTAAGATGCCCTTTGTTTATACAAGTATGTAAGACATTCTCGTTTTAGAAAACAGATGATAAATGCATAGAAATATTGAGTTGTAGACAGATAATGATATATACAACTTTTAATTCATATGAGGTGTTCATATTACAAAACTTAGGTATTTCTTAGTATCCAGTCATATAATAAAAAAATAATTATCGATATGCCTGTGTTTAAAAAAATTAGTCTTGAAACAATAACATTGCCTTTCAGTTTGATTAATTTATTTCTCGGTAGCATTTTAATCATTTTTCTATTCTATTTCAATTTACAATGTTACAGTAAATACATTACATTATTTACAGTGTACATTTTCAATAAGAATGAATTTTGTGCCTGGTTTTACATATAAATCATCTTGGTATTTTTTTATCGTTACTGATATACCTTATCTCCTAAAGGATATTTTATTTTGGAAGTTTTAGCAAAGATTTTTCTTTCTGATAGACTGTAAAAAAAAGTTTCATCAAAGGGTGAAGAAATTTTCATGTAATGGAAAAAATGGTTATGTTGCCTCATGCTGTTTGTTCTGGGCTGAAATGTGTTTGCATTTCTTAAGCACATGCTTGCCCTTATCTGCAGGGATACATTTCATTCTGAAATCCCCTGTAGGATCTTAAACCACAGATAGCACTGAACACTTAGATGTTACAGTTTTTCTTAATAAATGTATATTATCTGTATAGTTTTATACATAAATTAGGCTAAGAGATTAACAATAAGCAATCCTAAAATAGAGAAGCCGTAATAGAATACTGTAACAAATTATATTGAATGTGATCTCAGTCTTGAGTGAACACTGTACTAATATTTAAGAGTGATGATGATTACATGCAATAAAACAAGTTGACAGAGGAATAGTAACTAAGGGGGTCACTGTATTTGACACAATGTTGGTATCTCATACAACAGGTGTCATTTCTCCACTCAGATTGTGTTGCAGGAATAACGGACAGAAGCTAGCTTCCAGGAGATGTTAGGGTTGTTCCTTACAGTCCTGCTCCTTTATTTTCATATGGTTTCCTTTATTGAATGTGTTTATGTGTATACAAATTAATGAATAATTTCAAACATGTGAGAAGGCAGACACTAAATTTCTAAAAGTATCTTCAGGGAAGAGAGTGAAATTGGGACTAGCTATTCAAGGCAGCCTGCTTGCTTAGCCCTTCTCAGGAGAAGAGTTCACTCACAACAAATCTACAGGCACAGTAGCTTTACTTCCAGCTCTGCTTGTGGGAAGTCCACCATAGTCATTCAGTTTCATCTGGGGCAGAAACATGTGTATGTTTTTCCTCCTGTTCACACAGTGATTTTCTTCATAATTATGTTTTCAACTCCAAAATGTAGAGCAAAAATTTCAATGTGAACAATGAATTCTAAAACTTAGCTATACTTTCTCATCCCAATAATCTTTTTTTTTCATCTCTAGGATATTTCAGAGGACACAATGAATGAAATGGATGCAAAAAATCAATCTGTAGTGTCAGAATTTGTGCTTCTGGGACTTGGCCACTCACAAAATATTCACATTTTGCTCTTCACAATATTCTTTCTGCTTTACCTGATCATTGTACCTGGAAATATCATCATTATAACCTTAATCATCACTGATGCCCATCTCCATACACCCATGTACTTCTTGTTGGCCAACTTGTCCTTTGTGGATATGTGGCTTTCTTCCAACACCACTCCTAAGATGCTCATAGACTTTTTCAGGGAGACCAAGACCATTTCCTTTGCAGGCTGCATGTCCCAGATCTTCCTTTCCCAATTTATTGCAGCACTAGAGATGGTGCTGCTCGTGGTAATGGCCTATGACCGCTATGTGGCAATCTGCAAACCACTCCACTACTTCACCATTATGAGCCTGCACAAGTGCATTGGGCTGGTGATGGCTGCCTGGGCCATCGGCATCATACACGCCATAAGTCAGCTTATTGTGATTGTGCCCTTGCCATTCTGTGGCCCCCAGGAAATAGACAGCTTCTTCTGTGATAGACCACTGGTAGTCAAGTTGGCCTGCATGAATCTCTATAGGGTGGAATTTTTCATGAATGTTAATTGTGGGATTGTGGCCATAATTCCTTTTATCCTCCTGCTTACTTCCTACTCACATATTCTTCTTACCGTTTCCAAAAGTTCTAAAACGGGTGCTTCCAAGGCCCTCTCTACCTGCACAGCCCACATCACGGTGGTGGTGCTCTTCTTTGGGCCCTGCATCTTCCTGTATGTGTGGCCTCTCAACATCATCTGGATAGACAAGTTTCTTGCGGTGTTTTATTCTGTTTTTACACCTCTCCTAAATCCAGCCATTTATACATTGAGAAATAAAGAAATTAAAAATGCTATGGAAAGATTCAGAAGCTACTGTATGAACCCAAAAGGAAATTCTCAATGTCTAGAAACGTAGAAATCTGTCATTACCAGGAAATTATCCCATCAGACTTCCTATACTTTCAGATTTGTTAAATGGAATTTAAATTTTAACAAAGGCCATCTATTTCAGTAGAGAACATGTTAAAGGAGATTTTATAATTTTAATTTCATTTATAAAAATTATGTTTCTTTGGCATTAACAATTTTTATCACATTTTTTCACTAAGAAATGTAATAATTATACAGAAAAAAGGGATTAACTCATCAGGAGGACCTATCAGCTGTAATGTTATATACTGTATGTATATAATAACAAATATTAAAATATATGACAAACTTTGATAGAACCACATGAAAAATATAAATAAAATGTATTGTAAAAGATTTCAATTTTCCTCTCAATAATTAATGAAGGACATAGTCTAATGTTAATCAGGAATGTAGTAGACTTGCAGAATGCCATGAACCAATTTGAAGAAACCAGTATTATAAATGTTCTTTAAAAAAATCCTGAGCATGCTCTTTATTGCTAAGTACAAATAAAACCTTTACCAACTTGCACCATTATCTGATAACAAAATAAGTTTCAATGAAGTTATAGATATCAAAGTCATAGCAAAATTTAAATGGAAATGTTCATAACAATTTTATTAGACAAAAATGGAAACAACTTAATGCTCCCATCTACTTAATAAACAACAAATATGACATAGATGTGCAATGGAATACTACTCAGCAATCAAAATGAATCATTCTTCATAAGCATATGACAAATATAAGCTATAAATGCCACACTAAGTATAAATAATATATGATTCTATTTGTATACAATGTTTTCCATGTTTATAAAAAATGTGTACTGGCTAGCAGATAAAGAGCTTGGTATGCAAGCACGAGTACCTGGTTCAGGTCTCCAGAATTCTTATAAAAAAGCCAGGCACTGTAGTGCTTGATGGTAATCTCAGCATGCTTTTTCTAAGAAGGGAAGTGGAAACAGGAGCATCTGCCTGAAGCTCATGGGTGGGTAGTGTGGCAAATGGAGCAGTGAACCATGACAGACCTCACCTCAAACAAAGTGGAAGATAAGGACAAACACACAAGGTTGCCCTCTGACCTTCATATGCATGAGTGGCATGCATGCTTTCATACTCACACACATGAACACACACCCAAAACATGCTGCTGGCATGAACCTCCAAACCAGGCATAATTATGGGAGGAAAGGATTTATGGAAGCTATAGGTCCAGAGGAAGTTCCCTAATGGTGAAAGAGATTAGCCCTCTCTCACAACCCATCCCAACACCATACACACATAAATAGAAAGGCAGGGAGGGAAAGATTTATTTCCTGTTTATATAGTCTTAGGGTGGAGTATTAAAACCCTATCCCAGACTTGTTGGTTTCCTAAATCTCTCTAATTTTCTTCCTGCCCTGCCCTCCCAGGAAAGAATGTCTGTTGCTGGCTCTCCTTAGATTCTTTACATTCTGCCCCCTACTTAGAGGGCTGCCTTCCTGTAAGCAGCCTCAGAGACCCATCCAAGATTACTAAAGAGACAAGTTGACAATAAAACTTCACCATCACACAGGGTATATGCTGAAGGAGTAAAAAGGGAATTACATAAAGACAAGAAACTTTGAATGTGGGCACATTTTAATTATTATTTACATATGTAAATCAAAACTTACTGTGAAGTTAAGTTTTGTTGTCAACTTGACCTGTTCAGTAATCTTGGATGGTTCTCTGAGGTTGTTCACAGGAAGGCAGCCTCTCAGTAGGGGGCAGGATGTAAGGAAGCTCAGGGGAGCTATAAATGGAAATCCCTTCCTGGGAGGGCAGTGCAGGAAGGAAATTCCAAAGACTAAGGAAGTCAGCAAATATTGGAAAAGGTTGCAAGACCCTAGGCTATTTAAAGGGGAAGGAAATCTTTCCCTCCCCCTGCCTGCCTGCCTGCCTGCCTCCCTCCCGGCCTGGCTGCTGGGGCTTGTCATGCATCTCTTTGTTTGTATTGGAACAAAATTTCCTCTCAGCCTTCCAGCCTGGATTGAAGACCAGCAGCTCCCCAGGAAGCCTTTAGGCCTTCGGTGCTGGATTGGGACTGCTGAGGCATCAGGCTACATGGACTGAGTGACTTCCCTTTTCAGTTCCTTGACTCCCTGGCTTGCAGATCGCTATTTATGGGACTGATGTGAGCTAATCCAATAAATCCCCCTCTTTACTACAATTCATTCTGTTGCTTCTGTTCCTCTAGAGAACCCTGATTTATACACTTACCAAATTATGCATTTTAAATATGGGGTGTTTAATGCATGCCAATTAAGCCATGTGAACCTTGTTTAAAATCTAGGAATGCAGAACAAATATAAATAACATCTATGTATTAATAATTTGGTAGAGCTGGAGAGATGGCTCCGTGGTAAAAGGCACTTCCTATGAAAACATGAGGGGCAAGAAAAGGCCTTTAGAAACCGCCTAAATTCAATTCCCAGGACCCACATAACATCTGGACATAGTCACATATATCTGTAGTTCCAGTCCTGTGGGCAGGAGGGGAGAGCAGGGAATTGCTGGGTTTCATGAAGAAAACAAAATCGCTAATCAGTGAGAGACTCCAGCTCAATTAGGAACAGACAGAAGAGCAATGGATTTTATTCTGGATACACTAAAAGCCAAGGGAACAGATATTTTTTGTCATGTTTTTCATCTGTTTGTTGCTTTGACAAAAAAGGAAGTGCAAAGAACCTAACATTTTGGGTCAATTAGTGAATGGATAGGACTGAATATATACAGAAAATGACAACTCAGTACTCCTTACCTACAAAAATATTGAAGCAATTAATGGTTAATATTGCTCCTTCTGTTGGTAAAAGAAACACCCTGAAGCTAATTTGAGAGCGGTACCTTGATGCAATTATATAATTGAAATGTGTTCACGGAATAATTTATATTTTAGATAATATTTTGTCAATGTTAAGATGAAATTTCATAAGCACATATTAGAAGGTTCAACAAGTACAATTCATAACCCCCTACCCATGGACTGGTCCAGGAAGCCCACCCGGGGGTGGGGGACAGAGGAGAGAGAAATGGGGATACCATCACAAGACTTGCTCATATTATGTATCTAATTATTGACAATAAATATGCTTTTTAATTCTGTAATTGGCTAATCTTCCATAAAATTATAGTATTAGAAATACTAAATGAATATATGTATGAAAATGCCATAACAATTTTATACAAATAATGAACATATTACACATATTATGTATAGACACACTTAAAGGATGTTCTCTGTAATATGATGCTTGTAGGTGCACAGAAAAGAGATCTGGAGGAGTGAATTTCAGGTTGCAAATATTGTTTCAGGGGCTCTGAGGCCTTTCTAAAAATAACTCATTGGAAGGCATCCCATGACAGCACTGATATGGTTTGACAGGGCTTCTGGGATCATTATTTCAGTCAGGATGGGATCATTTGTATATGACCTCTTTTTATGATTTAAAAATATGGCCCTTCATAATAACCAAAAAATCCTTCCATATTTTAAGGTATGTTAACTGTTTCATGCTAGATTCTGGTGAAATATTATAGCAATATTTTCTTCTAACTTACTCGGAAAAATAACTGTCTTTCAGACTTCAGAGGAAAAAAACCTTGTATTTCAGCATAATACTTTCTAAGTAATGACATTATAGTGCTCATATATTTTCACAGAATTTTCAGGATAATACCACATGTCAACAAGGAAACAATGGATAACCTTATTCCTATATTCCCATAAGGAGCTTTATAAACCTGAAAAACTAAACTTACTACCATCGTGTAAAAGTTCCTAAAATCTGGACATTTTACTAGACTATCAAAGTTCAATTCTGCCACTTTCATACACCCTAATTAAACTGCCTCTGCTCCATTCCTCTTTACGATCTTCAAATGTACTGACTTCACAAAGCCTTGAGTACTTGTGTGATTCAGTCAGCTTGATTTGTCCCCACATAATTATGTTGGGTCTTCCATCCTTAAATCATCTTCATCTCAACTAAATACCACTCAAGACACTGCTTTGCAAAGGTTAAGTACTTATTACATCTCTAGTGAAATGCTGCTATGATCAGAAAACTCTTTCTGGTGTTGTTTAGCCTGTCTTCACTCACTAGAGAATTGTATCTGTGTCATCCACTTGCTAAGAAGAGCATTAGAAAATTTGAAATACATAAGTTATTATTTGTTAAATGGCATATACTGTACATGGATGAAGACATGATTCAATGCATATAAAGTTGGTTTTCTCCTTTTTAACTTTATTCATTCAGCAACTCACATATTGATTTAACAACTTAATCATGGAAGCTTTCACTTCCTGGTTGCGAAGTGTATAAATCACGGGGTTCATCAAAGGAAAAATGACTGTGTGGAAGAGAGATACAACTTTGTCAGCAGGGAGGGCCTTGAAGGGACGAGTGTAGATAAAAATGGCAGGTCCGAACATAAGAAACACAATGATAATATGGGTGGTGCATGTGGAGACAGCCTTGTTCTTCCCTTCAGAGGAGTGTCCCCTGACACGGCACAGGATGACAGCATAGGAGGACAGAAGCCCCAGGAAGCATAGCAGGGTGAGCAGGCCACTGTTGGAGACCATCAGGAGCTCCACTGCAAAGGTGTCGGTGCAGGCCAGCTTGATGACCTGTGGGACATCACAGAAGAAGTTATCCAACAGGTTGGGACCACAGAAGGGCAAGTTCAGGATGAGACCCACTTGTACAATGGAATGAGCAAAACCGCCAAGCCATAGAGCCAACACTAATGCATAGCAGACTCTAGGGTTCATGAAAGTTGAGTAGCGTAAAGGATGACATATGGCGATATAGCGGTCAAGGGCCATCACGACAAGAAGGAACATTTCTCCAGCTCCTAGAAAGTGCAAGAAAAAGAGCTGAGTAATGCAGCCTGTGTAGGAGATTACCTTCTTCTCAGAGAAGAAGTCCACCAGCATCCTGGGAGCCACGATGAAGGAGTAGGCTGCATCCAGAAAGGCCAAGTTGCCCAGGAAGAAGTAGAGCGGGGCTGCGAGTCTAGGGTCTGATTTTATGGTGAGGATGATAAGAAAATTTCCAGGCAGGATTATGAGGTAGAAAACTG
>PVHP010038663.1:0-16775 GCA_004024765.1 Zapus hudsonius | reverse complement strand
TTTTTTTCTTTCTCTTTTTCAGAGGTAGGGTTTCGATCTAGCCTAGGCTGACTTAGAATTCACTATGTAGTCTCATGGTGATCCTCCTTCCTCTGCCCACCAAGAGCTGGGACTAAAGGTGTATACCATCACACATGGCTCCAGCTAGTCTCTCCTTGCATCATTGTTTACTTAACTTCTCCAGGTGATAAGCATTCTGGAAGTCATTATTATGCATGGCATCACTGTAAACATCTTTATAAATCACTTTTTCACTTCTGAATTACTTCCTTGGTCTGTATTCCTAGTTGAGTCAAAGTGTAGACATTCCATAAATCCTCACACTAAAGGCCATTTCCTAATTTGTAATCTTTATCCATGACAAGTTTTGTAGATTTCTAGTGCTCTGGTGACTGTGTCATTGATTATACTCTAATTTCTCAGGGTTTATGAGTGTAACAAACGCTGCAAATGTGACCCAAACATGTGCACAAATCGCTTGGTGCAGCATGGACTTCAGGTTCGACTACAGCTATTTAAGACACAGAACAAAGGCTGGGGTATCCGCTGCTTAGATGACATCGCCAAAGGCTCCTTTGTGTGTATTTATGCAGGTTGGTGGTGGGCTATCCAGGGTGGGACATGGCGGGTGAGAGTAAAGTGTGGCCAAAACACCAAAAAATAAAATAAAATAAAATAAAAATTAAGTAAGTGCTAGAAACATGTCTTTAAGCACTAGAGAAGTAGAGTTCCAATGATCAAGAATTGGAGGCTAGCCTGGGCTACATATCCAGACACTGCCTTAAAAGTTAAAAATGTGCTTGATGGATGGAAGTATAACTAAGTTGTGCTTAGCATGGCGGAGACCCTCGGTTGAATCTTTAATTCTTTAATGCACTACAGCATTAAAGAATAAAGTGCTTGACATTTGAACCTGGAATAAGGAGATAGCGGTTTCTCCAAGGGGTATGATGAACGATATATACCTGTGGAGGTGGATGTGAGAGAGACAGAGTGCTTCAGAATCACACTTTGTACTCTGATATTTCAGAAGAGACATGAGTTGGAGCCTATTGTACCATTTTCTCCCACATACTAACTCAGATTTTTTTTTCAGCATGGCAGAAAATTCTCAGTAAACAAGAAATAAAAAAGTTTTCAAAGGATAAATTTAAAAGTATAGTGTATCTATTCTGATAGATATAACACCAATGCGGTTGTTACCCGAGAGAAATGAGAGATCTGAATAGGCACTTAATGAAGTGATTCCTGTTCTTTCTAAAAGGTCTCCATAACCCTAGAAAACCTCTCATTCTCTGTATTCTCAGGCAAAATCCTGACAGATGACTTTGCAGACAAGGAAGGCCTAGAAATGGGTGATGAGTACTTTGCAAATCTGGATCATATAGAGAGTGTGGAGAACTTTAAGGAAGGATATGAGAGCGATGTCCCCACTTCCTCCGACAGCAGTGGCGTGGACTTGAAGGACCAGGAAGATGGTAACAGTGGCACAGAGGACCCTGAAGAGTCCAATGATGATAGCTCGGATGATAACTTCTGTAAGGATGAGGACTTCAGCACCAGCTCAGTGTGGCGCAGCTATGCGACCCGAAGGCAGACCCGGGGTCAGAAGGAAAATGGGCTGTCTGAGATGGCTTCCAAAGACTCCCGCCCCCCAGATCTTGGGCCCCCACATACTTCTATCCCTCCTGCAATCCCTGTAGGGGGCTGTAATCCCCTTTCCTCTGAAGAGACCTCTAAGAACAAAGTGGCCTCCTGGTTGAGCTGCAATAGTGTCAGTGAAGGTGGTTTTGCTGACTCTGACAGCCGTTCCTCATTCAAGACTAGTGAAGGTAGAGATGGCCGAGCTACAGGGGGCCGAGGGGAGGCCGAGAAGGCCTCTACCTTAGGATTGAGTATCAAGGATGAAGGGGACATCAAGCCACCAAAGAAAGAGGTAAGAAGTACTTAGAACTCTTGATGGTGACTTCTGCCTTTGTTTATATCTTCCAAAAAAAACCAGCCAGGTGGTGGCTCACCCCATGCCTTATAACCTTATAACTCAGGAGACTGAGGATCACCATGAATTTAAGGCCAACCTGAGGCTACAAAGTGAGTTCCAGATCAACCTTAGCCTTGACTAGAGTGAAACCCTACCTCAAAAAAACAAAACAAAACAAAAAAAAAAAACAGTATATGATTCTGGAAGTGCAAAAACATCTGAATATCTGGTGCTGGTCTGGTCCCAGGTCATCATATGCCAGGAGATAAATGTGTATTCCAGCACTCAGGGAGGTTGAGGTAGGAGGGTCCCAATGAGTATGAGGCCAGCCTGGGGCTACAGAGTGAGTTCCAAGTCAGCCTGGGCTAGAGTGAGACCCTACCTCAAAAAATAAATAACAAGTGAGGGTTTTTTTTTTTTTTTTTTTTTTGGTTTTTGGGGTCTCACTCTAGCCCAGGCTGACCTGGAATTCACTGTGTAGTCGTGATCCTCCTGCCTCTGCCTCCCAAGTGCTGGGATTAAAGGCATGCACCACCACACCAGGCACAAGTGAGTTTCTTAAAAGTGGTATTTCAAGCTGTCTTAATTACTTGCTTCAGCTAAGAGAACTAATGATTTCAAAGCTGGGCATAAATGTACATGTCTGTCATCCCAGCTGGTAGGGTGGTTGAAACATGCAGATCACTTGATCCCAAGAGTTTGAGAACAGCCTGGGCAACCCCATCTCAAAATCAGTCCAAAATAAGAATTGATTTCAAGTATATTGTTGTTTAGATAGTACACCTTTCACTGGTTTATATTGTTGCCCTCAAAAAATTATTTGAAAAAAATATATATATTATTTGAAATAAATTGTGATTGTTGGATTTGTTCCTTAGACCGTGAAAACATTAACTCTTGGGCTGGAGAGCTGGCTCAGCGGTTAAGGCACTTGTCTCCAGTGCCTAAGGCCCTGGGTTCAATTCCCCAGTACCCACATATGCCAGACCCACAAGGTGGTGGTCCTGGTTCGTTCTCTCTCTCTCTCTCTCTCTCTCTCTCTCTCTCTCTATCTATCTTTCTGCTTGAAAATGAATAAATAAAATATTTTAAAAAAAAGAAAACATTAACTCTTCATTTGCTCTTTTCCAGGACCCTGATGACCGAAACAAGATGTAAGTGTTTTTTTGTTATTCTTGACTTAGATTCTTTATCTGCCTTCTCCTTTCACACCTAAGAAGCATCCATTAACCTGACTTCCTCTCACTCCTCCCATCAGAGGTATCGACAGCTCTCGGAATTATGGTTACAATCCCTCTCCAGTGAAAACTGAAGGGCTTCGCCGCCCACCTAGTAAAACTGCTATGCATCAGAGCCGGCGCCTCATGGCCTCCTTGCAGTCCAACCTTGATGTAAGTGGGCTTCTCAAACTACTTCACCCTGCCTTGTTTTATGCAGAGTCACGTCAATGAACATGGAACAGTCCCACATCATCAAGTCCTTTACTTGGATCACCGTTAGGTCTCTTCTTGCTTCTTTGGTCTTGACTTCCTGCTTTGTTCGTTCCTCTAGTCTAGTCTTCGCTACAGCCGAAACCTTTTTGCCAAATCATAGGTAACAGCAAGAACTTGCAGCAGCCTTTCCATTTATGCTTCTCCCTTCTATTTCCCCAGGACGTCCTGACACTGTCCAGCAGCACAGAAAGTGAAGGGGAAAGTGGAACCAGCCGGAAGCCCACTGTTGGTCAGACTTCTGTCATGGCAGTTGACAGCGATGATATCCAGACCATCTCCTCTGGCTCTGAAGGCGATGACTTTGAGGACAAGAAGAACATTTCTGGTAATCTGGGAAAATTGGCAGAGTGGTAGGAAGAACCAGTAGAAAAATAAGGGTGCTTTTTATTTTTATTTTTTTTAAAGAAGGTGGAACAATTCAGATCTTAAGAGTCAACGTCTCTGGACAGGCTTCCTGGCTCTACACTGCGCTGTTAATGGTCTAACTTGTGTCCTTCCTTCTCTTTCCAGTTTTCTATGTAAATCCTGCTTTTTAAAAAAGTGTGCTGCCTGGCATGGTGGCACATGCTTTGCAAAAACAAAAAAAAAGTGTGACCAAGTTGGGTATGATGACACACACTTATAAATCCAGGCTGAGTCAGACAGATCTGGTCTAAATAGTGAGTTAAGTCTGGGCTATAGAGTGAAATCATCTCCAAAAAAAAGGGCTGGGGCTGGGCGTGGTGGAACACGCCTTTAATCCCTGCACTTGGGAGACAGAGGCAGGAGGATTGCCATGAGTTCAAGGCCACCCTGAGACTACATAGTGAATTCCAGGTCAGCCTGGGCCAGAGTGAGACCCTACCTCTAAAAACCAAAAAAAAAAAAAAAAAAAAAAGGGCTGGGGACATAACACAGTTGGAAGAATGTTTGCCTAGCACATGAAGCCTTGGGTTCAATCCCCAGCACTGCATATAAGGGGGGCATAGTGACCTATGACTGAATCCAGCAATTGGGATATAGAGTCTGGAGTATCAGGAGTTCAAAGTCATCCTTGGCTACAGAGTGAGTTTGAGACCAACCTGGGCTACATGAGACCCTATCTCAAAAAAAAAAAAAAAACAGTGTGACTGGAAAATCAGGCATGGTGGCCCACACCTTTAATCCTAGCACTTTTGCTGAGGCAAAAGGATCATGAGTTTGAGGTCAGCTTGGGCTACATGAGATCCTATTTCCAAGGCAGTAAATTGTGACATAGGGTTTTAGCCCTCAGTCTCAACTTAGCTTATTGCTATTCTCTGAACTTCAGTGTGAGGGCTAAGGAGATGACTCAGTGACTAAAAGCACTTGCTTGAAAAACCTACTGATCCATTTTCATTCCCCAGTGTTGCAGTTACCTGCACAAGCACCAGACCAAAAGCAGCTGAAGGGAGGAAAATACTTATTTTGGCTTACAGACTTGGGAGGAAGCTTCATAATGGCAGGGAAAAGATGGTAAAAAGTAGTAGCATACTTATATGCATGCATGCATGCATGCATACAAACATGTAATTTAAAAAATTTAATAGGAGTAGAAACCAGGTACCCATAAGCACAGCAATTGGGTGGCTGAGGTGTAGGGGTCATGAGTTTAAGACCTTCATTGGCTATTACTGAGATCCTGTCTCAAAGGGGGTAGGGTTGGAGAGATGACACAACACAAGATGAACCCCTAGAGCCCATGTGAATAGTGGACGTGGTCACGCATATCTGTAATCCCAGTCCTGTGGGGAGTGGCGACCAGAGAATTGCAGGAGCTTATGAAAATGGTACACACCAGAATCAGGGAAGAGACTCCCATCTCAAGGAAAACAAGCAGATAGGCAATGAAGGCAATGACACCCTACATTCTTTCTTGCCTCTGCATACTCACCTCACACACACATCACAACAAAAAGGAGGGGCAGTAGAACATCCAGTCAAGGGCTGGGATGCATCCTAACCCCTTTCCTCTCTGCTGTCCAGGTCCAGTGAAACGCCAGGTGGCTGTTAAGTCAACCCGAGGCTTTGCACTGAAGTCAACCCATGGCATTGCCATCAAGTCAACCAACATGGCTTCCGTGGAGAAGGGGGAGAGTGCACCTGTTCGTAAGAACACACGCCAGTTCTATGATGGTGAAGAGTCTTGCTACATCATTGATGCCAAGCTTGAAGGCAACCTAGGCCGCTATCTCAATGTGAGACCCTTTCCCCCACCTCAACTTGTAGGATTCTTTCATCCTGAGATTTCCAGTTCTGTATGAACCTATGGCCTCTTGGATAGCTTTCAAAGACTTAAGAGGCTGTTCTTGTAAACATCTCTTCTATTATGTGTGATGGAGTGGAGGTTGGGTTCTGTCTCTGGTTCTGAACTACTGCTGTCTTTAAACTTACAGCACAGTTGCAGTCCCAACCTGTTTGTCCAGAACGTCTTCGTAGACACCCATGATCTCCGCTTTCCCTGGGTGGCCTTCTTTGCCAGCAAGTAAGGGGGACTCAGGGGAAGGGACGGGCCAACCCCAACTGCCTGTGTTGAACACACCCCATTCTCTTCCTCTTAGGAGAATCCGGGCTGGAACAGAACTTACTTGGGACTACAACTACGAGGTGGGCAGTGTAGAAGGCAAGGAGCTGCTGTGCTGCTGCGGGGCCATCGAATGCAGAGGGCGCCTTCTTTAGAAGTGTCTTCCTTACATCCTAGCCCTCCTCCAGGAGCTGGGTCTTCCTCTCTGGTGAACTCTGACCCCAAGCCTCTGGTCTGGCTACTCCCCAACTCCTTGTAGATAGACATGGGGATTCTGGATCAGGAGAGCCTTCCAAAGTGGTGCTATCAGGGAAGAGTCCCCTCTTGACTCTCCAGGGCGGTAGGTTAGGAAGGAGTACCACTGGAGCCTAGGCCTGAGGTCCCTCTCACTCATGTGTTCGTGGTTCTAATAGATGATATTCCTGGAACGTGGCTTCTGAAAGCTTTTTAACAAAATGGTTTTTATTAAGTTGGATATGCTTGGTACATACTTTCAATCCCTGTACTCAGGAGGCAGATGTAAGTAGAATTGCTGTGAGTTCAAGGCCAGCCTGGGCTAAAGTGAGATCCTTGGGGGGGGGGAGCATATACAAAGATTGTGAATTGATCTCAGTACCCATTTCTCATTGAGGGATGTTTCCCCTATTTTCTCAGTGGGCAGCTATCACTAGGCTTGTACTTTCTATTCCTTTTTGTTATGTGAAATTTTAAAAGGATAGCATAAGAAAAACTACCTTAGTGTAGTTAGTTGATCCTCTTTTTCAGTTTCTCAACAGTCTGACACATTGTCCATGTTTTATTTAACCTTTAATATATTTTAATTAAAAAAATTAACAGTACATTTTGGTCTGAAATGGTCCCTCGCCGAAATGCCAGGCACTAGCTATAATTCTGGCATTAAAAACAAAATTCCAAATGTTTAATAAATAATAATTAGAGCCGTTCTACTTCATAACAGCTAGTTTAGATGAAGGGAAGAGGAAAGGGAAGAGGAGGCAGTAAGATCTTGGACTGGCTGTAGAGACCAACGAGCAGTCCCCAACACAGTGCCCAGTTTTTGGCAGAGGTAGGGTAAGGGTTTGTACACTCAATTCACTTGTGGTTTAGGAGGGAAAAAGTTAAAAGTCAGCTCAGCTTTGGTTTCTGGCCCAAGTTAGGGGCTTAGGAAGGTGATGCCTTGGTCCAGCTTTGGCCGAGTGGGCCCATACATGGGAAGGTAAGGCACAACCTGGCTTTAGCCAGGGAGTCAAAGGCAAACAGCTAAGTCAAATTTTTGACGAATAAGGAATGTGAGTTGTAGCCTCAACCCTCAGAGCTGAGGAAGGGTCTCAAAAGCAATAGAAAGGGTAGCTGGGAGAATAGAGAGGAAAATAAGACCATCCCCCCTCTAACAAAGGATATAACCAGCCTCCTCTGTATTCAGGGACAGGCTGGCTAGAGTTTGGTTTCAAGGCAGCTGGGTGACAAGGAAAGAACTGCCTCTCCCTTTCTCCCCAGAGCTTAGAGTGACCCTGTGAGGAAGGGTCATGTATCACTGGGAGGGAGGACAGTGGATCAGTCATTCTTCCGATGGTTGTTATTGAGGAGGTGGCCATTGGCTAGGGCCCGACTCTTTGCTCCTCCCCCAGTGGTAGCCTCCTCTCCCTCTGAGCTCTCAGTTTCTTCGGGGTCACTTCGTTCATCTTCTACCAGCTGTGGAAAAGGGGTAAGGTGGGTTAATAAACTCGTAAGGACTACCTCTCTTTGAGTATTCCCAGGACCTCTTAGTCTTTTAAGGTTTGCTGGTGTGCCAGGGAGTTTGGGGAGTTCTAGAGTTGGGAGTAGTGAGGCCCACAAAAGGCAGACAAACCAAGCATGGTTTCACATGGGAGGATTGCCAGGAGCTGAGGTCAGTCTGGGACTACACAGTGAGTTCCAGGTCAGCCTAGGCTAGAGCGAAGACCCTACCTTGAAAAACCAGAAGGAAAAAGTAGACAAAGCCTTCACCTTTCCAGTTATGAACTTTTGGGCCATGCGCAAAATGAGGCAAGCCCAGAAGATATGCAGTGTCTGTAGCACTCCCATCATGACGTTGAAGAAGTAATAGCCAAAGAAGGCAGGATAGAGCTCCAGTGGGTATACCAGGGTGCAGTACAGTATCCTAAGGATTCAAGAGAACAGACCAAATTGTAAACATGGTATAAACAGAGAGGTGAATGAAGGGAAGAGAACTGGGAGATTGCCTGACTGCCTACTCACCAGAAGGGCAGGATAACCAGTCGAGTGATGATGAAGACAATGGCGAAGATGATGAAGAGGTTATTGCAGGTGTGTTTCCATCCCGCGTAGTTAAGCATCTTGGCTGACTGCGTAAGTAGCCCCCATCCATCATGATGGGATCCTGACTCTTTCCACATACATTAATATGTACACCTAACCAGCGAGGTGCTGTGCCCCCCCCCCCGACCCAGGAGGGTCAGTGCCCTCTCATCCTTCAAGACATAGATGGAAGCCTAACCTCCAGCAGGTAATCGGAAGAGTCATGCAGAGCCATGATGAGAGTTCCTGCTCGGACATAGTTGGCAAGCCACGAGAAGCTGATGAGAATGATGGTGGCCACATGGTGGATGACCTGTTCCTTGAAATCCTGGAGGAAAGATGCAGGTTCCTGTGACTTCCCCGTTCCCCACGAGTCCTTCTTTCTTCCCCTCACCTCTTGTTCCCTGAATCTCAGCAGCTCTGTCCCAAGCCTCCAAAAGTCAAAGGAAATGCTGTTCATCCCAGGACCTCATTTGGCCTTGGACTTAATCATGTACATTCTTCACCCACCTTCCGCTTGACATCAGAAGCGATGCTGAAGAGCAAAGACCAGTAGAAGGAGAGCTCAATCATGTAGTACCAGTACTGGGATGGGAGGACGCTCTGCAGAGGAGAGGGGTGAAGGACCAGAAGTCAACCATGTCCTAACAGTACTGGGACAGGAGGGAGGGAGCTCTGGAGAGGAGAGGAACCAGCTGGGAAGAGCTCACCTCTCCAAATTTAACCCTTATGTCCCCTCAACTTATTCTCAGTTCCCTAATTCCCTTGGCACGAATTTAAGAAGCTCTCTTGACGGGGGTCTGTGTGTGTCAGCCCACTCTTCGTACCTGTATGGGATATCCCTCCCAAACTTTCCTCAGGTCATAGAACCAGGGTTTCTGCAGAGAGAGAGAAGCAAGTTAAAAGAGGAAGGACCCAAATTCTGTGGCTTCGCCTCAGCATGGCAGAGAATGTACTCCCACCTCTCAGTCATGCCCACTCACATCCACTATGACGGCCATGCCAGCAACAAAGGCAATCAGGTAAAATGTGAATCTCCAGCTGCAAAAGGAAGCAGAACTGGCTGACTAGGATGGACGGCTCCCACAGCTCCTCGGTGCCCTCCCAGCAAAACACCATACCTCTACCACCCTGCTGCCCCAAGTTCTCCTACCTGGCTTCCCGGAACTTCTTGAGGACACTGGGCCGGTCCTGGTTGCGGCGGCGGCGGAACCAGCGCTCTACCTGGCGGCCAGAGAACCCACTCTGCCGAGACAGCAGCTCTACCTCCGCCTGGATGTGGTGACGTCATCACACCCTCAGAACAGGTGGCACACACCCCCCAGCAGTGACCCTCCCACCACACCTCGCCATGCCTGTAGCTCCTACCTGCTTGGGCTGCTTGCCTCTGCTCTGGTAGAAGTGCTCCAAAGTGGCATTGGGAGGTGCCCGCAGCCGAGTCTTCTCCTTAATATTCAGAAGGACAGCCAGCGGTGTGGCCACATACCTGGGGAAGGACGTGAGAGTATGGCTCTCCTAAAGCACCCCAACCCGTAAGCTGGGAAGGGAAAGGACTGTAAGCTCAGGCAACTTGATTCTGGGCCTCAGTTTCCCAGGATTCCTCTAGCCTCCTGGGCTGCCTGTAGCCGACAAAGCTGCCTGTGTTCAGCAGCAGCCAGGCGAAGAGGCGGCTGGAGGATGAGAACAAATAACCATTGAAGGAAAGGGCTTGAGATGCTGAGTCCTCAGAAAGACAGTGGTGCCCTGGGACACAGTGGGCAGAGACCTGGGGAGCCAGAACACCGGGGAGCAGAATTAAACATCAAGAGACCAACTTTACCACCCTGAGACTACATAGTGAATTCCAGGTCAGCCTGGACTAGAGCAAGACCCTACCTCAAAAAACCAAAAAAAAAAAAGAGAGAGACCAACTTTAGCCCGGCATGAGGGCACACACCTTCAACCCCTGCTAGAGTGAGACCCTACCTCAAAAAACAAATACCCCTCCAAGTTCATAGGCTAGTTGGCAATTGGGGAAGGTATTAAGGTATGCTCACAGCTCAAAGAAGTATCGGATGATGAGGAAGAGGAAGGCCAGGGGTAGTGTGATGTAGAGGTCTGAGGGTTTGGCATAGACACGTCCATCTCGGTCTTGTAGATCGGCCCAGGTTAGGTTTGCAGGCAGCCATAGCCGTTCCCACCAGAAGTAATCATACAAGGTCTGGAGCATCCTGGTGAGCAGGGGAAAGTTGGAGACCATCAGGGGGAGCAGCTCTGAAGGGAACAGAGGAATGGAAGCTTGCTTGGTGTCAAAGAAATGCAGCAGTGGCTCAGGCCTTGGATTGTGGTCCTGGCTATATAGCCTGGGAACAAGCTGGTTTCCTCATTTGTAATATGGTAGCTTTCCAGTTTTAGCATTTATTGTTCATAGCAACCTTAGGTAATACTGACACCACACAGCCTGATTCCCTAAAATAAAGAACTCTCTTTCTTTCTTATCACCTTTATCTTCTGCTATCTGGACCTGGAGGACATGCAGGACCTGGCCCCACAAGTTGAAGTCAAAACTCAGGAAAGTCAGAGCACCTTTGCTTAACTTTACACTCAAGCCAACTCACACTAGAAGCTTCTCTGGGGTTAGGGGCAGGGGGCAGGGGGAGGACCTTCCTCTCTTCCCCTACAACCCACCGAGGCAGCAGATCTGCAGGGAGAAGTCGGTGAACATCACAGCTCCACTCAAGGCTGCCCCTCCACACAGATAAGGCAGAAAAAGGGCACTATCTGTACATTGGGTATATGTGTGGTATATGTGTCTGGAGTTTGTTTGTGATGGCAGAAGGCCGTAGCATGCTGCCCATTCTCTCTCATTTATTTTTTTTAAAGCTGCCAGACATGGTGGCACATGCCTTTAATCCCAGCATTTGGGAGGCAGAGGTGGTAGGATCACTGAGTTTAAGGCCAGCCTGGGATAGATTTGAGACTCTCCCTTGAAAAAACAAATTATGTACAAAGAACTAGCATAATCTCTTTGACTAGGTGGATGGTCTTGGAAGTCCACATTCTAGGAAGGTTGTTTAGTCATTTAGACTGCCAGTACATGTTCAGCCCCTCCTGGATGGCAGAGCAAGAACCCTGGCCAGATCTTCATGGGTGAGTCCAGCAGAGCTGCTGTCCATAGAGGGAAAACAAGGCTCTCTCTTAGCAGGCCAACACCCATCACTTATACCCTCAGCCCAGGAAAGAGCTACTGTTTGACACCGCCTCCTGTCCTCACTGAAGCAGTGACCACTGGGACCTAAATGAGGAAAGGATGGTCTGTGGTTTAAGGGGGGCAGCAGTTCCTTGGAGCTGAGAAGCTAGATGGCCCAGAAGCCCAGGTGCTGGGTCCCGCACCACACCTGCAGTCCTAGGACTTGATAGGCAAGAAGGGCCAGGGTAGTCTTCCAGGTTCCCCACCCCTTCCTTTCCTCCCAAGGATTCAGATTGGCCCAGAGACTGGAAGCTGGGACAGAAGAAAGATGGGTCTCCTCCCAGGGGAAGGGGGGACAAAACAGACAGAGAACAGGGAGCTTGTCCACGGTGAACAGAGGCACCAGGCACCAGAGGCCAACTCGAGCGGGCTGGTGAAGTCTCAGCCCAGCCTGCACACGGCTGCCAGGCTCCTTAGCTGGCTCCACCCCCACCCTCCACATAAGCACTTGTGAAATCGCTCCCTGTCACGGGTCAGTCAGTATTCCAGCTCAAGGACTTTACCCTCCTGTCCCCACTCTTGGTCACTGCTCTCTGGGATGAAATCAGAGGTCAGCACTGACAATACTGGAGCTTCCACCCCACCTCGCCTTCGGGCCTGAGCCACACACATTCCAGACCTCAGCAAAGAGGGCACTGCCCCTTCCCCTCCACCTTAGCCAGAATAAATATTTAATTAGCTAGAAGAACTGAAAACAAAATTAAATATAATTGCCTACATTGGAGCTTTCCCCACAGAAACACACATTTTCCTAGAGAAAAGTGAATGGAGAAGACAATACAAAATGCCTCTTCCCACCTTGGTTTTGTTTTCTTTTTTAATTTTTTTTTTTTTGAGGTGGGGTCTCGCTCTAGTCCAGGCTGACCTGGAATTCACTATGTAGTCTCAGGCTGGCCTCGAACTCACTGTGATCCTCCTACCTCTGCCTCCAGAGTGCTGGGATTAAAGGCGTACACCACCACGCCCGGCTCTTTTTAAAATATTTATTTGCAAGCAAAGGGAGAGTCTGAGAGAAAACAGGCACACCAGGGCCTCCAGCCACTGTAAACAAACTCCATGTGCCACTTCGTGTATCTGGCTTGGGTACTGGGGGATCAAATCTTTGCAGATAAGCGCCTTAACCACTGAGCCATCTCTTCAGCTCCCACCTTGTTTTTTTTTTGTTGTTGTTGTTGTTGTTGTTGTTGTTGTTTTTTTGCCTAACCTGATTGGAGGTGAGGAAACAATCTCCTACACCTCAACTTTTCCTCCAATGATACCTAAAACCATGAATGCAGGCAGTTCTAAACCCCATCCACCCCCATCTCTCTTCTAGGTGGGATGTTAGAAGCCTGGGGAGGGTGAAGGACTAGGGTGAACTGGGGGCCTGGAAGGGGTGGAGCCTTGCTCTGGACTCCTGCAGCATAGCCCTACTCTGCCTTACAGAGGTACCCACTGCAGCTACAGGCAGCATCAGCCTTGTGCCACTTCGCAGAGGAGGGCAAGCCTGGGAGGTGGGGCCAAAGGCTCTCACACCTGGGCTTCAGGCTGTCTGTGGCACAGTCCTCGCTTGCTGTTCTGGCCTTCCATTAACTGAGAAGCACTACCCCCGTCACCTTCGGCAGGGACAGGCCTTGTGACTCAGAAAGCAGCCTCGCTTACACATCGCCACAGAACCTGGCAGTTTCTTGGCACCAGCCAATCAAGAAAAGCAAGACATCCCATAAACAAGAGACCAGGGCAAGAAAGGGTGATGCGCCCAGCCCCCTTGACCCGAATGGCAGTCTTCATTACACCTATACTTTTCCAATTATGTAAATTACACCTCAATACAGTATGGTGAAACGGTGTGTCCATCCGTTTCTCCAGCCTCTGCAAACAAATCCAGATGCATGTGCTACTTTGCGTATCTTGCTTTCTGTGGGCACTGGAGAACGGAACCCAGGACTTTAGGCGTTGCAAGCAGGCAAGTGCTTAACCGCTGAGCCACCTCTCCAGGCCCCGTCTGTCTGTCTCTTACACCTGCCTGGAAGACACTTTCTGAGGCACAAGCTGAACAGAGGCCAGGGATTTCACAAGCATTAAATTACTAGTAACTTGAGCAGGGCTCTGCCCAGCTCCAATCTTTGCACCAACTCTGATGACAAGACCCTCCTAGCAGATGAAAAGGGATGAGACAGTGGGGAGGCGAAGAGGAAACTCTCACAGACTCAGTGTGCAACAGTGCTAGTGGCTCTCAAGAGTTTGAAGAAATATAGAAAGTTGAAAGAGGCCAAGAGAAGGGAGGGTAAAGGAGAAGGTCTCAGACTCTCAGCTTCCACTCAAGTCTGAACTAAGGACTGAGGGTGAACAGAGGCAAAAGGAGTCCTTGGTGGAAACTTCTCAGTAACGACAGGTCGGGAATTCAGAGGTGTGTACTGTCGCTGCACCAGGCCCAAAATACTGGGTCAGATTCTGGGAAAGTTGAGGGTGGGAGGCAGCAAGAAGGGTAGTTCCACCCACACCAAAACGGCATGAGGGTACAGCGCCTAGGCCCCTGGCAGGGAAAGGCCGGTGGGTTCAAGAGGCAGTCATGGGGTGCTGCTAGGGGCAGGCAGCCAGCCTGTGGCTATAGTGACAGGGGAGGCCCCTCCTACCAAGGCAAACTCTAGCAAGAGGGCCCAATGAGGCAAGAGGGATGTGGGGCACCAGTGGAAACAAGGAGCACCTCTCCCCTTTTGGAAAAAGAGTCGTTGTATGGTCCGGACTTGGACTTAGGGGACAGGGTTACAGACAGATCCTGACCCTAAAGAGGCCGATCGACAGTGCAAATCACCCCCACTCAGGCCCCACCGCCCCAGCTAGAGTGCTCGCGTGCTGGAGGCCTTCTCGGGTTCAACTCCGAGAACACAGACTCACCCCATACCTCCGATCACCGGGACACCGGGGCTGGGCAGCTCCCTTGCCTGAGACCGAGGCCAAGAATGAGCCCGGGACTTAGAAACTCCCCAACTCTGGCGGATGAACGCCTCTCACCCGCAGTTAACCCACTTGCCCGAGGGCCACGGGGTCACCAATTAGCAAGTTAACGCCCAGAGAGCCAGTTTAACCAGCTGCTCCCCAAAGTCGGCCACACACACCCCATAACGGTATGGAAGCCTGGGCCCTACGGGGCCGGGGCAGAATTCACCCATTCTTCCTGTTTCCCGTTAAGCACATGGACCGGGGTGGAAGCGGGGTCTCGTCCGCACGAGCCCGGGCACCGCAGCCCCGGGACGGCGCGGGCCTCGGGTGGTCACCCAGCTTCCCCGCGCGCCGGCGGAGGGGCGCCCGCAGCCGCGACCTGTTGCCCGGGAGGGCGCCTCGGGGCCGCGCAGGGAACGCCGAGGCCCCGGGCCAGCCTCCGCCCGCCGGTCCGTCCCCGGGCGGCGCTCGGCCCGCCCTCCCCAGGCCCGCCCGCTCGCCCGCCATGAGCGCCCCGGGCCCGCGGCGGCGTCCCGCGCGGCTCCCCGGGGCCCCGTCCTGCCCGCGGCCCGCGCCGCGCCCGGGGCGCACTCACTCACTCGGCGGCGGCGGCGTCGCGCTCTGGCCGGCCCGGGAGCCGCGGCTCCGTCTCCCGTCGTCCGCTCCGGGCCCCTCCGGACTGGCTCGGCCCCGGCTCTCCTCCCCCTTCCGCCCGCCCGCCTCCCTCCTTCCTCCTCCCGCGGCCCGCAGAGCCCAGCCCGGGAGAGCCGGCCGCCCGCCCGCCCGCCCGCGCTCGGAGCCGCGAGGCTGGGCGTGGGCCTGCGCGCCGAGGGGCCGGGCTTGGGCGCGCGACCCGCCGCCCCCTTCCCGGCCTGGGCGGGCCCGGGGACCCCGGAACCGAGTCCCCGCGGCGCCCGATCCCCGCGCCCGCGCCCTCGGGGGCTCCGAGCGCCGCGGGGGGCCGCCCCCGGGGAGGCGGGCGCCGCGATCTCCCACACGCTAGGGGCTCTTGGGTCAGGGTGGGTGTCAGCCCTGGCGCTCCCGGGGCCCCCCGCGACCTCGGCCGGGAGATCGGGCCCCCAGTTCCTCTGCGGGCTGGTTGCCACACTTCCCACCTCCAGCCGGTGGCTGATGGCCGACCGAGGAGGGCGCAGCCCAGGAATTCAGACCTGCCTCTCCCCGACCTGCCCCTGCCCCCCAGCAAGACCCTCGTCCGTCCCCCGACTGCTCTAGACCCTAGCCCAGCTCCATTCCGCGCGCGCCCCCAAACTGCACCAGGATTTTGGGGCTGGGGAGATGGCTCAGCGGTTGAAGGTGCGTCCTTGCCAAACCTGCCGCCCGGGTTCGAGTCCCAGGCAAACCGCATGAAGCCGGCTGCACAAGGTGGTGCAGAGGCTAGGGATTCCTTTGCAGCCCCAAGAGGCCCTTGCGCAACCACAGTCTCCCTCCCCTCTCCCCCCACCTTTATAATTAATAAAAATATTATTTTTAGGGCTAAAGAGATGGCTCAGCGGTTAAAGCCTGACAGGCCCAGATTCGGGTCCCCAGTCCCCACGTAAAGCCAGAGGCACAAAGTGGCGCATGCGTAGGAGGCCCTGAAACCCTCGCCCTTCCTGCCTCTGTCTCTCAAAAATATCATAAAAATATTTTTGTTTATTTATTTACAGGGACAGAGGCCGAGAGAGAAGGAAGGAAAAGAAGAAGGAAGGAAGAAGAGGAGAGAGAAGAGAGAAAAGAAAGAAAAAGAATGGGCGAACGGGCGGGCCACGTGGTGCATGTGGACTCATGTGGGTACTGGGGAATCGAACCCAGGATTTGCAAGCAAACGAGCCCTTTAGCCACTGAGTTACCACTCCAGCCATTTATTATTTGCAAGCAGAGAGAGAAGAAATGAACTCAGACACATGAGCCACCTTGTGCATCTGGGGGCTGAATGGAACCTGCTGGAGAAGCTTTGCAGGCAAGCGCTCTAAGCACTGGGCATCCTCCAGTCTCTCTAACACTGGCTGGCCTAGAACTGGAGCTCACTCTGGAGGCCAGGCTGGCCTAGAACTCACTGCAATCCCCTGCCTCAGTGATGGGATGTAGAGGCTCAATGGTGTTTTTGTGCCATCAGCGCTGTGCCCAAGGCCCTCCAAGCTTTTCAAGCCCCAAGCCTGGGTTTTTCCGGTTTCCAGCAAAACCCTCGGGGCCCTGTGTGAACTCCGTATCTTTCCTTCCCTCAGTCTTCAATCTCTCTCTCTCTCTCTCTCTCTCTCTCTCTCTCTCTCTCTCTCTCTCTCTCTCTCTCTCTCTCTCTCTCTCTCTCTCTCTCTCTCTCTCTCTCTCTCT
>PVHP010038662.1:0-15000 GCA_004024765.1 Zapus hudsonius | reverse complement strand
GAAGTGACAGACAACCAGAGACCCAACACCTCTGATCACCACATACGCTTTGTATCCTAGGCATGCCTGCACCGATGCACACAAACGCGTACTCAGATACACCCCTCACATACATTGAACACAACGGCAAAAATAATGTAGAATAAACTGTGAAATTAAAAATTAATAATGTAATACTTAAATAATAAAGGCAAGAGAAATGATAAGAAAATTAAATATCCAAAGGGCCCCCCAAAAAGAGATAAAAATAATAAAATACAGAAAAATAAAATTAGGTAAATATCATATTAATAAAAAAAAAAGTGTGCGTAAGCCTGGGATGTATAGCAAGGTCTGTCTTAATAAATCAAAGTACAGGGCTGGAGAGATGGCTCAGTGGTTAAGGCACTTGCCTCCAGTGCCTAAGGCCCCCGGTTCAATTCCCCAGGACCCACATAAGCCAGACCCACAAAGTGGTGGCCCTGATGCTCTCTCTCTCTCTCTCTGCTTGAAAAATGAATAAATAAAAAATTATAAAAAAATAAATCAAAGTATAAAAGGATTTTAAAACATAAATAAAAATAATACAAAAATCATAGCAAAGAGACAAAAAGTGCAAAAACAAATCCCACAATGACTTGGTGATGCTTTTCCTGGAATCTGCCAGGTTGGAGGGTGGGCTTCCTCTCTGGTCCCGTGGCCCAGGCTGGTGTGGCATGTGGCCTGGGGGTGAGCTGGTCACAGGAAGGGAGGTGGTCAGTGTCCAGGCTGCACTCATGATAGAAGTTTTCATTCTTTGCATCCCAGAAGCCATTGCTGGCTTTGTGACCTTGACTCTTGACAGGCTCCTTCCTGCCCCAGAGACACCTGGGGTGGTTTGTGTCAGGTGCCCCCCGTTGACAGGCACAATGTGGGATGTATGACGTAAACCAGTCGCTGGCCATGAGTGATGCAGATGTAAAGGCAGAAACATGGTCGTAACATGGACACGACATGATGATGTTCCAACATGACGGAAGCTGGATGGGGTGGTGGGCGGAACAAAACATGCCCACAGCTGCCTTTGGTTGAATCTGTCATGAGTGTCCCTTGTCGTGAACAAACACACTCCAAAGTGAGGATAAAAACAGCCCCTTGAAGCCTGGAAGGGGAGACTGGATGGCCTCAGTGATGCCTGGTGTCTGACTCACCCACCCACCATCTATAAGAGAGGTATTGTACGTGCTCTGGCTGCCCATGATGGCTCAGGAAGCAGACTCTGGAGCATTGGTGAGGCTGTCTCTTTTAAAAAATATTTTATTTATTTGAGAGAGAGGGAGGAGAGAAAGAGAGAGAGAGAGAGAGAGGCAGACAGAGAAAGACAGAGAGAATGGGCACACCAGAGCCTCCAGCCACTGCAAATGGACTCCAGACACATGCACTCTCTTGTGCATCTGGCTCTACATGGGCACTGGGGTACTGAACTCAGGTCCTTCTGCATTGCAGGCAAATGCCTTAACCACTAAGCCATCTCTTCAGCCCCGTGAGGCTGTCTTGGAAGCTCTTCTATCCAACTCTGAACTCTTGGATCAGGCTGAGTGGATCCTATCTGTGGTTGTTAACTTACAACGTCATTAGTGTGGTTGTACTGTTGATAAAGCATAGTTGTGATATAGATCAAGCATATTCTGTTATTTATTATTATTATTATTTTAATTTTAATATATATATTTATTGACCATAATGAGTTATATTATTTAGTGGGCAAACAATGAGTTGTTATCCCCAATTCCTCATTGCCCTACCTCCCCATCCCCAATCAGCTGGATATCCTTCTCCGTGGGTCATCTGGATCAGTCCTTGTGACAGGGGACCCTGGATAGCCTAGTACTCAGCCTGGTTTTCCTGGCCCAAGTGTGTTGTTACTGAGGGGTGCCATGTCTCTGGATCATCTCCCCCACCACGGCTCTCACAATCTTTCCGCCCCTCTTCCATTCAGTTCCCTGAGTCGTGGTGGGTGAGTATTAAGGCTGCTTTAATGTTGTGCACTTAGGGGGCTTTGTGTTGAAAACTGTTGGTTTCTGTCCCCCTGGCTTATCCTGTGTTATTGATAAAGCATTTGACTCCCACTTGTTAGCTGCTCTCCAGTTCCGAGTCCTGCTCACGACCCCCATAAACTCATGCTTTCTGAATGCTGGGTCCCCAGCTGGTGGCAATTTGGGAATTGGAGCCTTGCTGGAGGAGGTGTGTTGTGGGGGGTGGGCTTATGAGGGTTCTATCCAGCTTTCCCTTGCCAGTGTTTGGCACACTCTGCTGCTGCTGTTGTCCACCTGATATTGGCCTGGAGGTGAAGTCCAGCCTCTGCTCATGCCGTGTTTTTCCCCTGACATCATGGAGCTTCCCCTGGAGTCAGAATAAACCCTTTCCTCCCAAACTGCTTGTGGTCGGGCACTTTGAGCCCGAACATGACTGCAATAATCCCCCAGCGTTGGCAAAGTTCCAAGCTGAAGGGTCTCCATTGGTATGTCAGGGAGTAAGAGCTACCTGCAGGATGTCTAGTGAGTGCCAGAGATACCATCTCCGTGAGTCTCGTCTAGGCTGCCTTTGCACCATTCATGCTTCTGTGAGCAGCTCCTCACCTGCTCTGTGAGCAGCCCCTCACCTGCTCTGTGAGCAGCCCCTCACCTGCTCTGTGAGCAGCTCCTCGCCCTGCTCTGTGAGCAGCCCCTCACCTGCTCTGTGAGCAGCCCCTCACCTGCTCTGTGAGCAGCCCCTCACCTGCTCTGTGAGCAGCCCCTCGCCCTGCTCTGTGAGCAGCCCCTCACCTGCTCTGTGAGCAGCCCCTCGCCCTGCTCTGTGAGCAGCCCCTCGCCCTGCTCTGTAAGTAATCCCCATAGATCCATTGGTTCACCAATCACACGTTGGACTGTTTTCTGTGACTATCTGGGGTGAATAGACGTGTATTCACGCTACCCCAGGGAAAAAGTTTCCTGCCACATTCTAACTGGGTTTGGGACCATTCGACTTTTTCAATGAATACTCCTGTTTGAGGCCAAGAAAGTTTTGTTGATTAAATAAAGTAATATGTCTTTATCTACGTTTTGACAAGTGTTTCAACAAACCCCAGAGTGCTCCACTATTAAGCGATGCAAATTGGATGTTGGTCAGAAACAGCACAAATGCAGGCTTTATTCATCATCCCATCTCTCTCTCAGAAATTACCCTGAAATAGCTCGTGTGGAAATTTCACATCTAAATGGATCTGCCAAGATGATTTAGTAGCAAAATGTACCTTTAAACAAGTTAATCTGTAAGTGGGGTTTCAGTGCTATTGATCTTAGCCCAGGCGTGTCTGGCAACGCTGACGACCTGGGGGATCGGGGATAGAAAATTGTTCTTTTGTTGCAAAACTAGAGCCAGAAAAATAGCTTAAATCCTCCTGCTGTTGTTTGTGGATTTAACATTGGCCGCTTGGTAGAAAAGTCAGTATCACAAGAGGACAGAGGATGGAACGGAAGTCACTGGCCTTTCCCTCCTCACATCCTCCTTAGCAGTCGGTTGGCGTATCATTCCAGGACAGTTCTGTGCACACAACGCCGTATACCCGCACGCGCCCTGATCTATGACATAGTTCAGTTCTGATAAATTATCCTAAACTGAAAATGTCATGAGCCTGGAGATTTACTTACACTTTAACTTATGTCGTGGTTGTTCCTTTCTGATGATCGGCCGACTGTGATCGGAGCTGCGGCTTTATAACTGTTACCTGGAAAGAATCAGAGCACATTGTCACTAGCCCAGTAAGAAATCCAAATTTCTAAATTTAAGGAATAGTTTATGCTGAATGCATAATGCTTTGTGTCATTTAAAGGAAAAGAATTATGTTAAGCCATCATAAGGCCCAGACCAGTCTGCGTGTGTGTGTGTGTTTTCACTCACTGGGACAATACTACATATAATGTTCTATAATTTGCTTTGTTTGGTGAATATATAACATGGATATCTTTGCATAGCTATGAATACATTCATTTACAAAGTGTAAAAGATATGATTGGGGCTGGAGAGATGGCTCAAAGGTTAAGGCACTTGCCTCCAGTGCCTATGGCCCCAGGTTCAATTCCCCAGTACCCATGTAAGCCAGACCCACAAGGTGGTGGCCCTGATGCTCTCTCTCTCTCTCTCTCTCTCTCTCTCTCTCTCTCTCTCTCTCTCTGTATCTCTCTGCTTGAAAAAAATGAATAAATAAAATATTTTAAAAAAAGATATGATTGTTTCGTGTATGGATATAAACACTGTATTTAACAGTTTATCATTAATGAACTCGAGTTATTTTGAGTTTTGCCATTACAACTTTTCTGTGAACAACCTTGCACATATATTTTAAAATCTCTGTGTTACAGCCACCTTAGTCAATATTCCTAGAAGTAGGATTTCTAAGTCGTAGTACATGTGCATATAGCATTTTGATTTATTTTGCCAAATCATTTGTGATTGTCAACTTGACAGGATTTAGTGTCACCATGGAAACGGATCTCTGGTCAGGTCTGTGAGGGATTTTCTAGAGATCAGTTATGGTGGGAGGATCCTCTTCGTGTAGGTGGCTCATCCCATGAGCTGGGGTCCTGGACTGTGTGAGAAAGCTAGCTGAGTATTTCTCCCTGGAGATGTGACGTTAGCTGTCTGCTCCTGCCTTGCTGTCCCCACTAGGAGGGACTTCCTCTCAAAACTGTAAGCTGAAAATAAACCCTTTCCTTCCTTCAGTTGCTTCTGACCAGGTATTTTGTCCAAGCAAATGAGAAAGTAACTGATTCACCATTTTTCCAACTGTTGCAAGGCATGGATGTGTCAGTTTCTCTTTGTGGTGTGTGATGAGAGGCATTCTCTGCCCTTCTGTTTCACAGAATAGCTCTAGGGTCATTGGTGTGAGCTCTTCTTCATAGGTTTGTAAAATTAAGCAAGGAATCCATGGTCCTGAGCTTTTTTCTTCATCAGGAAACATATTAGGACAATAATAAATCCTGTTGCAAAGGAGGTGCTCCAAGATATGACATCTGAGATTGTCTTCTGGTCTCCACACACACACACACACACACACACACACACACACACACACACACACACACACATGTGCACACACACACGTGCACACACACGTGCACACACCAAAAGAAGTTTAAAAAGTGTTTTATTTAATTTCTGCAGTGGACTGGCTGATGATTTCTACTTTTATCCCATTACGATCTAAGATACAAGAAATCATTTATTATTTTTATTTATTAATTTTTATTCGTTAAGACTTGCTTTCTGGAGACAGTTCCATGGGTGGCTGAGAAGAATGTGTATTTTATGGCTGTTGTCTGGAACATTCTGTGAATGTCCGTATGCTGAAGATGACCTTGAACTTCTGATCCTCCTTTCTTTTAAGAAGTGAAGAACATCTGCAGTTATAAAGCACTGTAGATTTGTCAATTATTTTAAATATCCAGTTAAATCAAAATTTTATTTATGACAAATTACGACCATCTCTTTTTAAAAAATATTTTATTTATTTATTTTCAAGCAGAGAGAGAGAGCGAGAGAGAGCGAGAGCGAGCGAGCGAGAGAGAGAGAGAGAGAGAGAGAGAGAGAGAGAAAGAGCACCAGAGCCACCACCTTGTGGGTCTGGCGTATGTGGGTCCTGGGGAATTGAACCAGAGGCCTCAGGCACTGGAGCCAAGTGCCTTAACCGCTGAACCATCTCTCCAGCCCATGACCATCTCTTTATTATAAAACTTAATTGTGAATTATTTTGTTACCTGTCTTGTAACTCCTGCACTGAGCTTAAAAACGAAATTTACTTGTGTGCACGTGCGCATGTCAGGCTCTCCTGCCACTGCCAAGGAAGGTCAGGTGCTTCATCACTTTTTTATAATAACAGCCTCAATCTGCTTGTTTCTTCGCTGTTTATCAGCACAATTCAAGCTTCCCTGTCACCCTGCAGCCGCACAGGTACTTCTACTCCTCTGTTCCAAGTTTGTGCAAAAGAACCTGCAAGTTGACAAGGCCTGACATACAAATTTCCTTAACTTGGGAAAGTGCTGATGTCCAGGAACCTGCCTGGAGTTTCAGGGGAAGAGAGAAGCACTTGTAAATCAGACCATTCACAGAAAGGTGAGAAAGTCCCTCCTCTCCAGAGCTCACTTAATCTTAAAGAAACAGTGGTTCCCTGGCCTGGCCTGCTGGTGGCAAGCCTGTCATCCTAGTCTGAGGAGGCTGGATCCTGAACACTGTGAATTCAAGTTCATCCTGGTCTCCAGACCAGCCTGAGCTCTACAGCAAGACCTTGCCTCACCCAACCCAGCGATTCCTCAACCAACCCAAAAGGGTGGGATGTAACTTTATGGTAGGACGTTTGCCTAGAATGCATGAAACTTTGGGTTCAATCGTCACACACACGCACACACGTGCATGCACACACGCGTGCACACACACACGCACGCACACACACGTACACACACTGGAGTAGAAATTGCCAAAGCATTCCCCTCTCGCTGAGCCCTTCTGTGGGCCTTGTGTTCTCTCTGTTCTGTCTCTGCCCATTGTGTTTTGCATCTTTCTGATTGATAGCACATCTTTATCTAATCATTACCATAATTTAGCATAAATGAATAAAAATACTGTAGTGACTAACTACCATATATATATGTATATATATGTATATATATATATATATATATATAATTTAATTTAATTTTTTGCCAGTACTAGAGATCGAACCCAGGGTCTAGGGCAGATCAGACTATTGTTCTAGCCAAGACTTCTTCTTTTCTTTTCTTTTTTTCTTTTTTTACTTTTTGCTGTTTTAGAATACTACAGCCCTGAATTCACACAGCCAAGTTGCAGTAGGAGGTAACTTCTAAATAAAATCAACGTCAGACTTTTGACTTCCAATAAGTTATTTTCCACGTCGGCTGGGCTTTTCCGCGCACCAGCCCTGGCTTTGGGGACAGTGTAGGTTTGATTTCTAAGGTTCACATTGGAAGTAACTCCTTTGGGTTTTTTTCCTTGGTGTTTTCAAAGGCAAGAAAGAATTTCTCACCTCTGGAGTTAGTGAAAGAATTTAACAGCTCTGGGGGTGATAATTAGAGCCAGTAAGAATCTGTCAGACTTCCCCTCATCACTAAGTTGTACAGTTCCTCCCCTCTCATATGCAGGACAATGATTTAACTCTCTACACTCGTGGTTTAAGAAATCTATAGTGCTTCGAAGTAATTGATAGATGAGGCTCTGTGAACATTGCCTACATAGACTCACTGTTTGAGCAGTTACCTTCAAAGAATTTAAAAAGAGGGTGTGGATCTGTTTTGGTCTCCATGTCAAGGGAGAGGCTGGGTTCATAGAAGGAAGATGGGAGCGTTGGCTGAGAGGACCTCCCAGCCTCAGGACCACCGTTGTTGCTCTCTCTCTCTCTCTCTCTCTCTCTCTCTCTCTCTCTCTCTCATTCTTAGATCCAGTACAGTCTCTCACCACCTTAAAGGAGGCCTTCTTCTCACCCAGCCTTATTTTGTCATGCTAACTGACCGACTGTTTTACCGTCCTTGCTGCTGTAACAAAATACCACACAGTGGATGCCCAGAAGTCCAAGGTCAAGGTGCTGTCACATTTGGTATCATTTGGCAGAATGTAACAGGAATGGCCCCTGGTCCAATTCCCAAGGGAGTTCTTGGTCCCCTATGAAATGAAAGAGCTTGAGTTTGAAAACCAAGTTTAGGGCCTGGAAGCCAGGAAGGCCATCTTCATCTGAAGAATTGGTACAAGTTTTCAGAGATGGTGGCGCTGGAACAGGGGTTTCTTTCTTCTTTCTTTCTTTCTTTCTTTTTTTTTTTTTAACTTTTTTTATTGACAATTTCCAAAAATATAAACAATAGGCCACTTTCATAATCTTCTCCCACGACCTCCTCTTTCCCTCCCAAGTCCCTCCTGCACTGAATTCCTTCTTCTTCCCAACGAGTCTCTCTTCTATTTTTCTTTACTAGAGAAAAGCATTTAAAGCCAGGATGTCACACCCTTCATGCATTGGCTATTCTCCCCCACCATGGCTCTTACAATCTTTCCGCCACCTCTTCAGCAGATTTCCGTGAGTCACGGTGGGTGAGTTTAAAGCTGGCGTCATTGTTGAGTTCTTAGGAGTCTCCGGATTTGTGTTGTGGACTATTCTGGGCATCCTTGGTGTCTGTCTCCGTCATCCTTCCACAGGGTGTCTGCCTGGCTGTGGAAAAGCTCTTGCTCATCACGCCGCTCCTAAGAGGTTTTGTTAGGCCTCTAAATGGTGAGTTTGAGGTGGTTTGTCTCCTGCTTGGCTGCCGTGTTCCCCCCCCCACCCCCAGGTCCTGTTGGGATTATATTGTTCACAGTTCTCAGTACTTTCTGAAAAATACAAACAGAATCTCCAATGGAGAGTGAGATCTGTATTGGTTAAATGAGACAAAAATTATTAAATTGGTGAGATTATAAGCCTTTTGGTAGACCTGTGGTTAGTGGGGACTTCCCATTGGAGATTGGGTTCTTGGTCTCCATACAAAGTTGTCTTGGGTCCCCATACCAGTAAAGAGGAACTGGGTTTCTAAGCTGTTGGGGCTAGTAGTTTTCTGGAGGGAGCCACAGGGAGGACTCTCAGGATCTTATGTCACACGCTCGCCCTGGTCCTGCCTGTCTCAGGTCCTCAGCATCTGCCCAGCTCAACTAATCAAATCTCTCTCAAGCATGCACCCTGCCCAGGTGTGGGTGGACACCTGCCCTGAGTCTAGGCCGATTGACGACACACCTGACACAGGTGTGCCAGCCTCTTCCGGAGCTCTCTCACTCGGGCAGGGATATTTTAAAATACTGTTTTCATGACTTTTCAGTCTCTTTGGAAGCACACGCCTTTGCTGTATAGAAAAACCCCTCTCACATTGTTTTTGCATCTGGGTTCATACTTGCCTTCCCCATGGGCTCCTGGACAGTGTGGCGTCTTCCCTGAACCCTTCCTCGGCCCTCGTCTGGGCCCTTGAACCCTTCCCTTCCTCTCCTTTGCATCCCTGATGTTTGGATAAAGACGTGGTGATTTAAAAAGCATCCTTTTTAGTCTGGCTTGCCGATTCTTTAGTTAATTCACAGGCATGACCTCAGGATTTGGGGTTCCAGGATTATTCCTAAGCACCCATGTTCCCATTTTAGTCAGTTCAGGCAGCTGTAACAGAACACCCCAGACCTAATGACGCAGACAAGAAGCGTGAACCTCCCAGTTCTGCCGGCTGTAAAGTGAGATCAAGGCACCAGCAGCTTTGAGTCACGGGCAGCCCTCTGGTTGTGGGTCTCTAGAAAGCTTGCTGGGAAGTTCTTCTTTCTTTTCCTTTTTCAAGGTTTTGTTTTGTTTTTTAAAATGTAAGCACATGACCCCATTCATAAAGCTCCATCCATTAAGGGCACCGCTCTCAAGTCAAAACGAAGCAAAATGTTCTTGATCTTTTGGACACAGATGTAGAAACGGACATTTCCCGATGAACCTGTAACACAGGTGCAAATTACTTTAAACCTAATATTAGGGGGAGGATGTTGGGGTGCGAATGAACCGTGAGTTGATCATTGCTGGGTGGGTCTATGAACTTTCTTTTGCTATTTTCTCTTGTGTCTCTTGACCTTTTCTATAATTAAAAAAGTGGAAGAAAGGTACTACAATTAAAAATTAATTTACAAGACCGGTTGGTTGGGGACCAGTTAACATGGAGGAGCAGATGAAATGTCTGTGGGTAAGGATTAATGCTGTCTTCATGACATTCTTCCTCTCTGTATAAAATCTTATGAAGTAGATGGAGATTTACATATTTATATTGCATTTGAACTTCCTAGTGAAGACAGCAAGAAAACGACACACAAGAGAAGGATGAGTTTGTATTGGCGGAAGAACGAGTGGTGTTGGAAGCAAAGGTTATTAAATGTCGCAGTAGATCACTGGGAAAAATACTGTGGTCATCTGAAGGGCAAGACCTGGCACATGTCACGTGAACTCTGACCCAAGACATCCAGGGTCATGGAGGTCTCTGTTTCGTGTGGTAGAGAGGAGCTGTTTGCATCTCCTTTTAAGACAAATTGGCTTTTTTTTCCCCTTTGAAGAGGAAAAATGCTTTCATGTGTGCCATGAACAAAAGATAATTTTTTGTTCTTAGAAACAAAATATTTGTACATCCAGTTTCCGAATCCATGATAAATAAAGCCAAGTTAAAAATAACAGAGTATTAATGTCCGAATCTTATTTCCTCAGATGAAATTCTTACACGAAGAATGTTTCCTGGCTGTGTGCTTTATTCTGGTTGCTGACTTTTACCTACACTATGGCGGCTTGTGTTGTTAGAAGTGGGTCATCCCAGCCTTGGACAAGGCTATCTGAGCTTTATTCTGCTAGGATGGTCCTGCAGGAAGGTGTGCATGTGTGTGTGTGTGTGTGCACGCATGTGTGTGCATGCACGTGTGTGTGCGTGTGTGTGCATGTGTGTGCATGTGTGTGTGTGCACGCATGTGTGTGCATGCACGTGTGTGTGCGTGTGTGTGCATGTGTGTGTGTGTGTGTGCGTGTGAGTGTGTGCTGGAAGGCATTGTTCTTGCACTGAAGTTTATAATTTGCAAAAGAGTCAGTTCCACGGGCATGGATGATAATTGGAGGGAACAGCCCTGCGCGCAGGCTTCATGTCACCCCACGTGGGGACTTGTCTCCGCGGTGGAAGGAGAAAAGAACATCTGTTCCCTGGCAGCGGCATCCACGTCCCTGGGGCCCAATTTGGCACTCCCTGTTTGGACTCCATTCCTACCAAAATGGGATGTGAGCCTTGACTCCTCTAATTAATCTTGCTGTATTTCTTGCTCTTTGCATGGCTACTTTTCTTCTAACCTTCACTCTGGGGCCTCGTCTCAGATGCTGTGCCAAGATAAGTTGAGAGAACCTTCTGGGAGGCCAGGAGAAACTCCAGCGATCTCACGGGCTTGCTGAAACCTTCGGGGTTTGGACTGGAAGAGGAAGAAGCAGAACCTTAATGCTAATGTCCTTGAACTCTCCGCCACGCTAGGCTTCGTTCCTATTTCACTGCTGTTCTTACTAAGGCCTCGCTTCTCCAGGAGACATTTGTTGTCTTCTCAGCTCCCGCCCAGCCCAGAAACAGGCCAGGGACTCTGGGCACAGGCCTTGCTTCATGGTTGGTGAGCAGCCTCTTTCCTTCTTTCTCTACCTCAGTCCATCATCATCTGGCTGCCTCGTTCCCCTCTTCACTTTGCTTTCTTTGTTTTTACGTGTGTGCACGCACATACGTGTGTGTGCGTGCATGCGGAGTCCAGAGGACAACGCAGTCCAGCTGTTTTGGAGACAGGGCCTTTCACTGGCCTGGACACGAACTAGAAGTAGGCTAGCCTGGCCGGCCCGTGAGCCCTGGGAGCTGCCTGTCTCGGCTCCCAGTTATGTGAATTCTGGGGCTTCAGCTCAGCTCTGCATTCCATGAGGCGAGCACTTTACCCGCTGAGCTATTTCTCTGGGACTTTCTTTCTTTTCCTTGTCACCTTCCTCTTGTCACATCACCCTGTCCCCATCCTATAAACTCCTAAGCTCACAACATTAAAGCAGCCTTAATACTCACCCACCAGGACTCAGGGAACTGAGCGGAAGAGGGGCGGAAAGATTGTGAGAGCCGCGGTGGGGGAGACTATCCAGAGGCATGGCACCCATCAGTAACAACACACTTGGGCCAGGAGGACCGGGCTGAGTACTAGGCTATCCAGGGTCCCCTGCCACAAGGACTGATCCAGAAGGCCCACGGAGGAGGATATCCAGCTGATTGGGGATGGGGAAGGGGGGCAACGGGGAATTGGGGATAACAACTCATTGTTGGCCCACTAAATAATGCAACTCATTATGGACAATAAAAAAAATAAAAATAAAAAAATTATAAAAAGTATTCTAAAAACAAAAAACCCACAGGCTGGCCCAAAGCCCAAGTGTGACACCAAAGGGTACGTCTTGGGCCTCCTTTCTTTCTCCTGTATCCCGAAGTCCACTAACTGTCACCTCACCGTCAGTGACTTCCGAGGTCAAAGTGCTTTCCTTCCCCTTCCTCCTTCCTGGTGTTCTCCCCGTGAGGCTGGATGCCAACCATTGTCCCCTACTACTCCATTTCCCCACACCACCGCCCTCCCCCAGCTCTCTACCCCAGGCCACCTCAGTACTTTTTTCTTTATGCCCTCAAGGTGCTCACGGTTCTTCCTTGCCGGTCCACCTTTCTAGAGACTAGGCTAGCCCATTACCTCTTGATCACGACATTTCTCTTCCTTCCTTCCTTCCTTCTTCCTTCCTTCCATCTTTCGTTTTTTCTTTCTTCTCCCTTTTTAAAAACTTTCACAGCATCCTAAATTCTTTCAGCTTTAAAAATGCTTGTGCATCATTCAAAGAAACAAATATTTTTTTCTTTGTAACTTGTTTTTTTTTTTAGATGCATAGAACTCCTGACCACCAACAATAACCAGCTTGAGGCATTGGTAATAGAATTATATGACTGCAGATACTCAAAGATCACAGCCATCGACAGTGGGAACTGAAGTAAATCTCTGAGGATGTGAGGTATGGAGGAGACACAGCCTGACTAGCATGGCAGGATGGAGTTTATCTAGGGATCTGGAGGCATGCCAAGGAAAAACTAAACAAACGAGCCCTGGAATGGCTAAGAAAAGGGGCAGCTTAGCTGTTTGGGCATCAAGGCTCAGGGTGGGGTGGGAGGGGCGGAGAACCACAGCCTGATACAGATACCACCAGCCCCAGTCCAGCTTGAATCTCAGATCTTGTGGCAAGAGGTTGGCGAGCGGGTGAGTGAGGAGTTTTTGGGACCCTCGAATAGGAACATGAGACAGAGCTACCCATGAGAGGAGGAGAGTTCCCTGCAGCAAAATCACTGTGCTGTGACCAAAAAAAAGGACAAGGGTTCTCGAGCAGAAGGAAACGGATTGAACAAATACATAGTATAAAGGGATTTTTTTTGTTTTTGTTTTTCGAGGTAGGGTCTCGCTGTAGCCCAGGCTGACCTGGAATTCACTCTGTAGTCTCAGGGTGGCCTTGAACTCAAGTCGATCCTCCCACCTCTGCCTCCTGAGTGCTGGGATTAAAGGCGTGCGCCACCACGCCCGGCAGTATAAAGGGATTTATTGGATTAGCTTACAGGCTGTGCAGTCCAACAATGGCTGTTTGAATCAGGGAACCTGGTGGCTGTTCAGCCCATGAGCCTGGATGCCTCAGCACTTCCAAGAGGCAATGACGGCCAGGATTCCTGGAGAGTGGCTGGCTTTCTGTCCCTGCTGGAAGGCTGATGAAGCTGGTTTCCGACGTCTATGCAGGGCAGCTGAAACTGCACACCCAGTACCAGGGAGTCGGGCAGCCAGGCCAAAGGCGATGGTTCTCTTGGAGACTCTTTGTATATGGTCCTCTCCTGGGGGAAGGTCTTCCTCCTTCTGTTAACTCTTCCTGCAAACACCCTCAAAGACCTGCCAGCCCAAGAGGTGTGTCTTTACTTGATTTCTAAGCTGATCAAGTTGACAGTGCTGACAGAATACCCACAGATAGCGCTGGAGTTGGGAAGTAAGTTGAAGAAAAATAGCACATTTACTGAACACCCATGCCTGAGGAGACGCGTGTTAACCATCACCGACAAATACCTGAGAAAGGTATTCCTTCCGAGGAGGGAAGATGCACTGTGACTCATGGTGTCAGAGGTTCTGTGATTGGCCGGCTGCATCCAGGCATGGCGGGTTGAACGCTCGCCCCATGGGAGTCAGGAAGCAGAAAGAGACAGGGCCGGCGATGATGGCACAGGATGTGATCCAACATGTAGGAGGCTGGTATAGAAGAATCACAAGAGGAAGGCTTTGGGTCTGGATGATGAGGAGGACCCTGCCCACCCCTCTTCCAAAAAGGGGACGGGAAAGGGCAAGATAGACCACACCTCCAGCAACCACTTCCTCCAGCTAGGTCCTATGTTCTAAAGTTTCTACCATCTTCCAAAATAACACTCTTGGCCTGGTACCAAGTCTTTAACACGTGAGCCTTGGTTGGGGGGAGGGGAAGTTCATATTCAAGCAGCCCCAGAAATAGCGGATGTGACCCCAAAGAAGCAGGCATTCTTATTAACCACACTTTAAAGAAAAGGAAACCGAGGTACAGAGAAGTCAATGGATGTGTGCAAGAATGCACAGCTGGCGG
Organism: Zapus hudsonius; assembly: GCA_004024765.1. Classification (NCBI taxonomy): domain Eukaryota; kingdom Metazoa; phylum Chordata; class Mammalia; order Rodentia; family Dipodidae; genus Zapus; species Zapus hudsonius. Next base: position 794 of record PVHP010038662.1, on the reverse strand, counting down.
CATCTGCAGCCGTCAGAATTCCACCTGGGAGCATGGCTCTCTACTAGAGCACAGGGCCACATACCCAGACTCTTTGTAGCCTACATGTGCATGTGTATGGTGTGCATGTGTGTGGGTGTGTGTGTGTGCGCATGTGTGTCATACCGTGGCTTAGTTGGGAAGTTGCATTGCACATCAATTCCCTGTTTGTCCGCAGAGCTGGGTAAACAGAGCCTTGAAATAGCAGCAAGCCCATGAGAGAAAGAACTCTCGGGATGCAGTTTCAGTGGACAGATCATTTATTGTATGTAGAAAGGTCATTTATATAGAGGAGAAGCCAGAGGAAAAAGCAGAGGCAGGGGCATCAGCAGGGGGATTGGTAGGGGCAGGGTGGTTCTGGACGTCTCATGAGTGGATTGACAGGGGCCAGTAACCTGTGGATGCCTAGTTCGCATGGATAAGTTGCGGGGGTTTTTCTACGTGATTCTAGACATGTATAGGATGGTGGTGGCTGCAGAGGAACTGTACCCTTTAGACTTTTGTTGTCCAGGTTTGTTATTACAGCTGGGGTGAGCTTAGGCCTTGAATTGCCTGCTTATCTCAGGACTCGCTGTGGCCTGCCTGGAGGCTGGAGGGTCCAGGATATGCTTGAGATTATCGGGGTCTCACACCCGCCTCAACTTCCTTTAACAGAAGGAGACAGTGGGACGCCTATTGGTCTCAGTAAATAATCCTATATCCTCTGTGCCTCTTAGCAGGGTCCCACATGTGTGTGTGTGTGTGTGTGTGTGTGTGTGTGTGTGTGCATGTGTGTG
>PVHP010038661.1:0-16739 GCA_004024765.1 Zapus hudsonius | reverse complement strand
GGAAGTAGGATTGGTCTGCAAGCTCCAAGGCCCACCCTCCCCCCAAGAGACCCACTTCCTGCCAGAGGTTCCTTCCCTAGGCCCCACCTGCCAGAGGTTCCACAGCCTCTCAAAACAGCACTACAAGTGTTCAAACGTAGTTGTGTGCAGGGAACAAACCAGAACAGCTCACGTTGTTCCTGATGCTCCCCAGCTCTTGGCTTTCTGAGAAGCGCTGTACCAAGCCCACAGGTACATGGAGGAATCGTTCAGCACTTTTTGAGTTTCGTCTGAGTTCATGCACCACCTACAAACTTACTCTGGGTAGGAAGACGGGCTGAGTTGTAGCTGCAGAGAAGTTTCAGCCATCTTATTACCTTTGTACACCTCTATAAAGACATCACACTAGCCAGGCGTGGTGGCCCACGCCTTTAATCCCAGCACTCGGGAGGCAGAGGTAGGAGGATCGCAGTGAGTTTGAGGCCAGCCTGAGGCTCCAGAGTGAATTCCGGGTCAGCCTGGGCTAGAGCGAGACCCTACCTCGAAAAACCAAAAAAAAAAAAAAGACATCACACTGAACACTCCCACAGTCAGTTGGCAAAGAATGAGACAGAGAACAGGAGCATTTAAGACAGAAAGCAAACTACCTTCAGAGAAGGTCCTGGGCTCCCCATAACAGTAGCTTAACCCCCCCCAAAAAAAAATAAATAAACCCAGTGATCATTCCTTTGACTCATCAGTCACAGCTCCTGGCATGTTGGGAAACAAACCAATACAGCTTGCGAGTGGTTCTCAGGGTGCCAAGGGAAGGGATTAATCTGCGGATCTGTCCTTCGAAAACTATCTATCAGGCATGAAGAGCCGCTATAGACACTTTTGTCCAATAAAGCCCAGCCTAGAGGCCTGCCTCAGAGCTTGGCTCTTTAGTTTATGGATTAGATTCAAGGACAGTTTATCCCTGCAGAGGAGAATGTCAGCCAGCTCACCTCCAGCACTGTCTCTTGACTCCAGTGGTACACTTAATCCTGCTACTAAGACAGATAGAAAGCATCAGAACGTAGACAGAGGGGTGGGAGTTCGGAGCCATGAGCAGAAGGGTTAATATTGCCAAGATTCTGACTCCAGATTCCCTTCTGCCCTCACCCCCACATCTTGTGGCCCCCAACCTGCTCCTTCAGCTGAGTTCTTCTACTGTGAGTCACATCTGTCCCTTGCCGAGAAGACAGAGCCTGGCTCTAAGGAGGTAGACCTGTCACTCCTGCAGGGGAAGAAGTGTCTTGCTGAGGGGCTCTGTAGGGTCATGTTGTCACACCAGCCCTGGGTATAGACACTTTCCTCGAGCCCAGGATCAAAACCAAAACTCAGACAGCTAACATATCCAAGAATGCCATCAGCACCCACCTCTGAAGTGAGGCCAGGGTGACTGAGAAACACACAGCTCACATGAAGTGGATGACTTCAGCTTCAGTCATTTTCACGGTGCCCTTGTGGAACCTCTGAATACCACTGGACGTGGGGATCGTGGCTGTGCTCTGGCAGAGATTTCTCCTTGTTCATCCGGTGATTTCTAACTCATTGGAAGCACTTAGGAGAAATTATCATTACAAGACTTAGGAGTGGTGTGGGAATACCCACATCTCACCCAACTACTCACATGTCCATCAAATTAAACAGCCAATCAGAGTCTTGCATGTATCCCTCCTTTCTTTGTTACTGGCTCTCTGTGTCTGCCTCTCCCTCCTCAGGCCCGCCTCTGTGTGTCTGAATACTCTGTGCCCATCCCTGGGATGTGAGTTCCTCAATTACATGTCTGTCTCTTCGCTATCTTCAGTTGGGATCCCATAGGGCAGGATCCAGGTCTCAGGCTTGGCCAGCTCTCTGACATCTTACATGCCCCCAGCAGACCCTGGCATCATCTTGGTCACCAGCATATACCCACAGGCCAGGACAAAGCCTAGAAGCTGACCTGGACCATGACTACACCTAGCTACAAGATAACCTGGTATATTTTATCTCGATGCTACCCCAAGGAGAAGAGAAAACATATTTAATGGTAATTAGGCAGGATCTCATTACTCCTGGATGATAATATATCTTATAGGGATTGGCTACATATAGGAGATGACAGTCAGTTTCTTAACACTTGATCGCTGCGTGCACCCATGACGGTGGGTCATCAGCTTCCTTGCTGTCCTCTCTTTCACTCGGAGGAAAAACATTTTTACACTGGATAATCAGGAGCACAGCCATCTTTGAGGATGTCTCTAAGGCATGGCTAGTTTCAGTGACCCGACAGGGGGGTTGTAAAGAGGAAGGGAGGCCATGCTTATAAAGCACCTAATAAATACCTAACACATAGTGTGCCCTCAGCAATGTTTAGTTCCCTTCCCCAGTCACCATACCTGGAGCTGATGACACAGAATGACAAGAGACAACCCATCAGAACATAGGCCAAACTGACTCACGTATATTATATTCAGAAGCTCAGCGATCCTGTTCCAGAGACTCTCGCTTTGGACAAGGTGTGAGGACTCTAGATCCGGAATGGGACTGGGAGTCAATAAGATATTAAAAAGTTGGAAGGCAAAGTTGTTGCAAGAACCATGTTAATCCCACTGGCTCAGCCCCAGAAGGTACAGGAGACTGGCATTCCACCACTCTGTCACTGAATGAAGGGGAATGCTTAGCCCTAAATTGTCACTGATCCAAAAGCCCTGGTTGACTTGCCCAGTGGTTAAAGAGCTGGTCTGCTCTAAACTAAATGGGAAAAGATGAGGGTTGGGATCAGCAAGCTCACATCCCCGGCAGACATGGCACATTTCCTAACTGGTCATTAGGAGAGCCGCCCTGTGGGGTGCCCCAATGAGCTCCTGCATTTACGACATGACACAGCCCAGTGTGTTCCTGGAGGTGTGTGTGTCTTACCGTGAGGCCTTCAAGTGACATGAACACAAATTCATAGCACCTTCTTCCAGAGCAACCACTTCACACTTTGTGATTGAAGGAAAAAGACACCAGCTCAGTTGCTCATTGGCAGTTGAGTTTCCTGTCTGGCTGAGTTCCCCCGGGGAACCTGAGTTAGCCTCCTGAGTCCACTGGCCACTGCCCTGGAATATGAGATCGGTCTTCCTCTGTGGACCCCAGCGTCATCACACCTAGCCGAGGATTGTGAGCATCACATTACATGGTCATTACATGGAGGAGGATAATGTTTCCAGAGTGTTGGTACCATGCTGGCTGATCCACTCCTGGAGGCCACCCTTACCTCACGCCAAGTCAGTAAACCGAGAGCCCTTTAGCAAGGATGAGTAGAGAGCAAGTCAGGGCGGCCATTAGCAACCATGGAAAGAAGCCTCGAGTGCTGGGGATGGCCTTCATCCTTCTCCATTCTTAAGACTTATCTCTCTCTGCATTTAACAGCAATTCTGAGGTCACCTGGGGCTGGCTGACACATTATCGCAAGCCTTCTGTGTATCCAGGACATGTGGACTCATGAGGAATGGTCCATTTGCAACCTTCCTGCCTTCTAACAGAGAGCACTAAGGTTCGAAGGCTGAGAGGCCACGAAGCTCACTGGTGGTCGAGCCAGACTGCAAAGCACCTTCCCAGCCCAGGCCTTCCTGCCCTTTCCAAACATGGTCCCACTCAGGACTTCAGAGCAGAGCTAGACTGCGGGAAAGTAGCAGAGGACCTGGACTTGCACCTGGTCCACTGATCCCAAGACCTGTAGCAGCTGAGTGAGAAAACTCCCCATTGAGGCTGCTCCAGCCAGGGTACCTATGAGCAGGGTGGGGACCCGTTACCATGACAACGTGCCTGGCCTCCTGTGCATTGCCTCAGCTTGTTTTTGTTTGTTTGGCTGTTTTTGTTTTACTTGTTCTTGTTTGGTTTTATGTTTGCTGGTTGGTTGGTTGGTTGGTTTGTTTGTTTGTTTGTTTGAGACAGAATCTTTTAGATATCCCAGGCTGCCCTTGATCTGTCCTGCCCAGTTTCTACTTACGATACAGACTGAAAACAAACAAAAGTGGGCCATATGCTACTGGTGAAAAGAACTTGAAAAGTTAGCGTCACCCATAAATACAGAGCCAGCTAGACACTGAGGAGACTCCAAACTCATCAAAGTAGAACATCAGAGGCTGCAGAGAACTCCCCACTAAAGGAGACTTAAACACAGCCCCCCAAGGCTGGGGGAACATTGTGGAAGGAGAGGAAAGACTGTAAGGGCCACAGGGTGGAAGAAGTACTCTGAGGCATTGGTCCCCACACAGAGACTGACAGGGGCATTCATGACCCATGGTGATTACCAATAAACCCCACTGAGGAGGGCCTGGAAATTATGGTCAGCCTCTCATAATCCAAGAAGTCACCCTGATCATGAAGAGGAACCCACATTGAGCCAACAGTCAACCCCACCCTGAGAAACCAGCCCCCGCCAAGCCCAGCACCAGTCCTGAACAGGTGACAGAGACATTTGCTCTACAAATGTCACTGCAAAGGACTGTTCGTTTCATATTCCAGACCTGCGACTGAGCCCCAGCGGGCTGGGATCCACCTGTGAGGCCAGACCTGCAGTGTATTTTGATTACTTGGTGTCTGGAGCCAGAACCTGCCTGTAGGTGGTAAATGCCCTTTTCTATCAGTTCACACAAGAAAATGTACCTGCCGTGGTCGTGCTTGCTTCACTGGGCTGCTGACTTATTTTAAGGACTAAATCTTTCCTGTTACTATATTTTTCGGTCTAGAGTGTGTGTGGACTCCCAAGACTGACATGAATAATTTACATCCAGGACAAGCGGATACCTCTTATGTGGTGCCCTAGTGCCACCTAGTGGTCACTGTCTCAACAGCAGCCAATTGAAACAGCTGTGACGTCATGCTTTCTTGTGTGTGTATTACACACATTCTTCTCTGTTCACATAACAGGGAATGCCCGGCAGTCTTATGCTGCTTTTATTTTTTTTAAGGTAAATAAGCTAAGACCCATGGCACCAGCTAGGACGCTGAGCAAGTGCTTTCCAAGGTTGGCCCTGTCTTTTATAAATGACATGACCAGCTAATGAGTGACAGGCAAGCTAACGCAGCCTTCAGGGAACCAAAGCATAGTATGGAGAAAGATGGCTTTCTACCATGGGACTTGATGTCATTGTCTTGTCTTTATTTAACCTGTCACGCCAGCATCCCTTAAACTTGGGGTGCAAGATTAATTTCACTGAGCCTCATGCTGTTATCTGCAGGTCACCACAGTAAGAAAAGGCTTCCTCGGAGATATGGGGGTGCTCAGTGCCCCCTAACTCCTTGTTCTTTTTCTCCCCAGTATAAGAAGCGAGAGCCATCGCCCTATGGCTATGGAGCAGTTCTGACCTCCGTCTAGCAGGTGTCTAAACCAGGACTTCCTGACCTCCACACATTGGATCCAATTAGTCTTTGTCAACTAAAGATGTTCACGGTGAATGTGTAGCAGCATCCTCGGCCTCTGCCCACCACTCCCCCAACCCTACCCCTGTTATAACAATCAAAATATCTATAAGCATTGCAGTGCAGCCCCCAAAGGTGCAAAATCACCCCTGGTTGAGAATCCTGTATCTAGAAGTCAAGTATACGTGTGTCACTGTTTGACTGTGAGATGTCCCCCACAGGTTCTGATTGAACACTTGTCCCAAATGGTGATGCTGTGTTGGGAGATTGTGGGGCCTTTGGGAACTTAGTGGTGAATGTCAAGGCTGTTAGGGTTCAGGGATTATAGAGCTGCCTGCTTCAGCTTGTCCTCGGCTCCCTGATCTCCTGAGATGTGAGGAACAAGGCACAAGCTCCTGCCACCACGGATGAGGCCGTCATCATTCCTGATCCCCTTAAACTCTGAGACAACGTAAACTTCTCCCCCTTAAGTTGTTTCAATCAGGTCATGGTGATGAGAAAAGTAACAAGGTAAACATGGAAAGAGAAAAAAGAGAATAAGAAAAAAAGAGAGAAGACGTAAAATGGAGAATTGCTATTTCTACTACCATTAAAAACAAATTTCCCCCGTAGGATAAGGTCTAAGTCTCCTACCAGTGTCTTGTCCTAAAAGGTGTAAACTGTGTGCTGAAATCTGTGTTATTTTATCTTCCTAGCCAGGTAAGTAGTCTGTATTCATTATCTAAGAAAATATTTACATTAAACAGAAAGAAACTAAAGTTCAGAGACATCACATAGCCAAGGTCGTGCCGCTGGCATTAACAACCATGGGAAACCAGGCTCTCCTGCCTCTCAAACGAGGGCTGGCACCACCCCATATCCAGAATAGAGTCTAGAACCATCTTGATTCTCAGCAGCCCTACAAAATATGCTAGCAGCATCCAGGTTTATGCTGCTGATGACAGACAGACAGACAGACAGACAGACAGACAGACAGACAGACCATAGCTGTTCTCTATAAGAAAGTCACTCCTAGCCAGGCATGGTGGCGAAACACCTTTAATCCCAGGAATCTCAGGAAGCAGAGGTAGGAGGATCGCTGTGAGTTTGAGGCCAGCCTGAGACTAGATAATGAATTCCAGGTCAGCCTGGGCTAGAGTGTTGAGACCCTACTTGAAAAAACAAAAAAGGAGGGGAAAAGAGGGAAAGGGGGGTCCTGGGCCTCATAAAATGGAGAAATAGAGCTGAGCACCCCCATTCACCTCTCTGCTGACTGTGGTGCAATGTGACCTCCTCGTCCTGCTCCTGCCTCCATGCCATCCCCACCACGATGGCTGCATGCATCCCCTTCAACTATGTTGTCGTCACCTTCCTGTTGCTATGACAAACAACCCGACAAAAAGCAGCTTGTAGAGGAATGGGTTTATTTTGGCTTATAGACTTGAGAAGCTCCATGATGGCAGGGAAAATGACAGCATGAGCAGAGGGTGGACATCACCTCCGCTACAGCACTGCAAATGGTGTGCCAAACACTGGCAAGGGGAAGCTGGTTTATAATCTCCATAAGCCCACCCCCAACGACACAGTTCCAGCGAGGTTTTAATTCCAAAACTTCTATCATCTGGGGATCAAGCATTCAGGACAAATTAAGTTTATGGGGGAACCTGGATCAACCACTACAAACTGAATTCAACCTTTCTTTCCTTCCTTCCTTAAGTTGTGTCTCCTCAACAAGGAAAGCAACACAGCACAGTCAGAAGTGAGGCCAACCCTAAGACACTCGTGTTGTTCCTACCCTCTGTCTCACTTCCCTGAAGGCCACCTCTTCTTGTGCAGCCCCCTGGGCTCTCGGAACACACCAAAGCTGCTCTGAAAGGTGGTTGGGTCCTCCATGTCATGGCACTGTCCCCAAAGCTGGGAAGGCTTTCCTGGATCTCCTTCACCTGATCACGTCAGCATCTTTTTTTTTTAATTTTTTTTATTTTTTGGTTTTTCGAGGTAGGGTCTCACTCTAGTCCAGGCTGACCTGGAATTCACTATGGAGTCTCAGGGTGGCCTTGAACTCACAGCGATCCTCCTACCTCTGCCTCCCGAGTGCTGGGATTAAAGGCATGCTCACTTCAGCATCTTGCTCTGTCACCAGAGCGCACTGTGGTAAGTGGGGGTAGAAACCACCCTCAGACGATCTTACTGGCCTCGCTGGACAATAACTGCCTGACTTTACTAAGGCTCATTCTAAACCTTGGTCACCAGGAGGTGAGAGAGCCTCCCCCTGCTGAATATGACTCTCAGTCTCCTACTTCAGATCCCCAAGCAGGATGACACCATCTCACTCAGAAGGCCTCTGAGCAGCTTTGACTTTAGGCCAGGGTCCCATGGTCACCTTCCCTCCCTGTACCTCCTGCCACCACTATTTCTGCAAATTGTCCTCCTATAGTAGGATGGCTTCACATGGCACTCACAGGTAGTGAATAATAAAATCCATTCATGAGGGCTGGAGAGATTTCTCAGCGTCTAAAGACACTTGCTTGCAAAGCCTGGGGCCTAGGTTTAATTCTCCAGTAAAAAAAGTAAAGCCAGATGCACAAGGTGCACATGTGTCTGGAGTTTGTTTGCAGTGGCTAGAGGCCCTGGCACACCCATTTTCTCTCCCCTCCCCCCTTGCAAATAAATAATAAATATATTTTAAAAAGAGCAATTCCTTAGCATTCTGTCATTTATTCTTCATAAGTACCTGCAGGAGGTTCTTTGGTTGTTGACTCATCCTCATCCTCACTGTGTGAGCAGGTAACCTTAGGTGCCTATATTTTTATATTTATTTATTTATTTGCAAGCAGAGAGAGAGAGAGAGAGAGAGAGAGAGAGAGAGAGAGACGGAGAATGGGAATACCAGGGCCTCTTGGCTCTGCAGACAAACTCCAGATACATGCACCACCCTGTGCATCTAGTTTTACATGGGTATCGGTAAATCAAACCTAGGTTTGCAAGCCAAAACCTTTAACTGCTGAGCCATCTCTTCAGCCCAACCTTCTGGTCTTCCAAACTGCCACTCGATCAGCCCATTAAGCACTTCTTACTTCATTATATCTTCTCTAGTGAAAAGTTCTAAATCCTTCCATGTTCCTCAAGCCAGTTTCAAAAGACTAATAATCACACGGTCAGATTTATGGCAGTAGCCACCCCACTTTTCAGTACCAGTTTTCTGTATCAGTCAACTTCTTTCTCATTGCTGAAACAAATACTAGACAAATTCAGTTTAAGGGAAGAAGAGTTTATTTCATTTTACAGTTCCAGGCCACAGTCCCTCGTGGAGGAAAAGGCACAGTAACCGACCAGAGATGCTCACATTCAGTCCACAGCTGATCTGCCCACCTCAATTACCCTAATCTGGATAATTCCTCAGGTGATTCTAGGAGGGAGAGATGAAGTGCTATACCAGTCCACCACAGAGCAGGCTGCTGAGGAGGGCATGTGACTGTAAGTGGGGGGTCATAAAAGGCCTCATGGTGTGAGCCTGCTGGCTGCTGGGAGAGCTTGATTTTCCTTCTCTTCCAGGCCATTCCTTCAATCCTTAAGCAACAGAGAAGGGAGCGTTGCTTCCCTATCACTGCAAATAAGAATAGAGCTTGACTTGTTTGCTCCAGCTCATAGCCAAGTGCATCCACACTTTCATTCACAAGAACTAATTCCTCATTAAAGACATCCCCGCAATTTTTCTTTATGTACCAGACTTGGCATAACTTATCCTGGAGACAACACTGGAGGGTGTTTGATGTGTAAGCACATCACTCATAATACAACCAGAAAATGATTTCCATGTTTGCGTCTCCCCTACAGCGGTCTTCACGCATAGCATCCGTGTGATTCGGTGCACGTGCAAACACAAGGGTGAGGTTCGTGCTGTTCGGTTAACAATCCCACTGCCAGCGTTTCTCTTTGGTATTCCCCAGTCTTCATCACTGCCGACGCATGCACAGGGTGTCATTCAGCTGGCCGGTGGGCTTCATGGCTCAGCAGCACCAGAGTGAGCACTCAGCTCAGTGGGCCGAGCACTGGCCTTACAAACGGAGCCGTAAGTTAGATCCCTGGTGATTTCGGCTTTCATTGTTTAAAATGATACCAATTCAATAAAGAAACGATGCAGGGCTGGAGAGATGGCTCAGCGGTTAAGGCACTTGCCTCCAGTGCCTAAGGCCCCAGGTTCAATTCCCCAGGACCCACATAAGCCAGACCCACAAGGTGGTGGCCCTGGTGCGCTCTCTGTCTGTGTCTCTGTCTCTCTCTCTCTGCTTAAAAATAAATAAATAAAATATTTTTTAAAAATTTAAAAAAATAAAGAAAGAAACGATGCAACCATCTATGTATGACGCCAGCACTTGGGGGGGGGCTGCAGACAGGAGGGTTATAGAACTAGCTCTAGGCCAGCCTGGGCTACAGGTCAGCCTGGGCTAGAATGAGACCCTGCCTCGAGAAAAATAAAAGTGATTGCTGAAAATGTTACCACCTAAAGGATTAAAAGCTATTTCTACTGAAATACAGTGCAGGTGATTAGCATCCTTACTATATTTTAGGAGTGAGTCGGGAGAGAAAATCCTGGAATGCAACAAAAAAGAAGAGGGGAGGAGGGAGAAGAGGAGGGGGAAGGAGGAGGGATGAACGGAAAAGGCTTGCTTGCAGCCTTCGCATTACCTGGAGCCCTGAAAACGGAGGGGCGAGGCTCCAGAAGCTCTTCTTCACGCCCTGCATGCAGGTAGGTCTGGAGCAGGACGGTGTCGGGCCTGCAGTTGCGCAGACGTGCCGGCGGGTGGCGCTGCGGCACCGCTCCGGTTCCCTGTCTCCCAGGCCCAGCCGCAGGCAGGGAGCTTGGACACCGGCCTGTGGCTGACACGTGGCAGAGCCCAGCCTGGGTCCAAGGTCTTGCCCTTCGCAAGGGCTGGGGAGGGACTCCTAAAACAAATGTTCCTGACAGCCTTTCTCCTGTCTATTTCTTTTCCCAGAGCCCAGAAATCCACATGGCTACAAGTCACTTGGCGGAGATGACAATTTTTTTTTTTTTTCTAAACACATCGTGTCTGGTCCAAGTTTTAGAATTGAGATAGGCAGAAATGGTAAAATACACCTCGTTTAGAAAACCTAGACGTGGTGAAGAAAAAGAATGTGAACTCTCCTTGGTAAATTTTAACTGATTATGATATCTTAATACGTTGGACTAAATAAAATATATAATTATAATTCCTTTTACCTATCTTCTTAATGTGGAAACAAGAAATTCTTAGATTACACCTGCGGCCCTCATATGATCTAGCACCATCTTTCGGTTGGATGCTGCAGAGAGTCCTGTGACCTTGTCTTTAGAGTCATTCTTTTTTTTTTAATATTTTATTTATTCATTTTAATCAGAGAGAGAGAGAGAGAGAGAGAGAGAATGCACCAGGGCCACCACCTTGTGGGTCTGGCTTATGTGGGTCCTGGGGACTTGAACCAGGGGCCTTAGGCACTGGAGGCAACTGCCTTAACCGCTGAGCCATCTCTCCAGCCCTAGATTCATTCTTAACCTATCCTCACACCAAGTAAACTGAGTTTGGCAAGACTCTCTGTGACCTCCGGGGCAGCAGTGGGCCTGGCAAAGCAATAAAGCATTGTGTTCACTAAAATGGAATTAAATATCTCCCCAATGTAATCGTCAACTCTGCAAAGATCAAATCTGAGTTCTTCTCCAGCTGAGGTAGCCCTGGCAGTGAGAGGCGCTCGCACTACACATTCATATTTTGTTGGTCGTCCTGCTGGTCTGTGGTCAGGCAATTCTAGGACTTCTGTGGAGGCCATGTGCACAGAATGTCCTAAAGAAATATATCCATAATTGTGGCTGAGGGCAGAGCGGGCACTTCTCTGACCCTTTATACAAAGCTATTTCAAATCCTTAAGTTTCATAGTACCAGGAATTCCTACCTTTGAGTTGCTTGGTCATTAAAGAATCGTTTTTCCGGTTGTGTGGGTGTATTGGGGGGATGTTTTGAGACAGTCTCCCTGGAACTCATGGCATTCCTCCTTCCTTGGCCTCTTGAATGTTGGGGTTACACCTCACTGTGGCTGACATGACCACAGTTTGTCACCCCACCCCCACCCCCACCCCCAGCTGGTCTCTAGAAGGACCAAGCACCTGCACACATGGACTTTTCTTACTTTCTGAACTTTTCAACATCCAGAGCGATGTGGAAGCTGACACATTTGGCAATGTTATGCCCTGGAAATTATCTAACAGTCCTGCCCCTTTCATGAAAGCTGTCTGGCATGACCAGCTATCACAGGGGACATAAAAGCCCTTCATGAAAGGAAGACTCTCTCCGCAGCTCACAGCTTGCCTGAATTTCAGAGATACCCCCACACACCCCTGATCCCTAGTCTAGATCCACCCACCAACCACCTCTGCAAAGCAAGGTCTTCCTGTCTTGCATGGGCTGCGTGTGGTTCTTCATCGTGACAACTTGAATTCTGGGCTCGTATTTGCCTCACGTCTTTGAAGAGAGACAGTGTAGGCAAAGCCAATTCAGCTCCAATATTTGCTCCAATCTTCCTTGAACTGATCCAAGATTTTCAACCATTTTACAATAAAATGATACTGTGTTCAATTCCCTCCACCTTTGAGATGAGATTTTCATTTGAAAACCTAAAAGTGTGACATCTCAGAGCTGGTCAGACTCTGGAGTTTATTTCTTTACTGGCAAGAACTAATAACACATTGGGGGGAATCCTATGAAAAAAGACAAAAATAAGCTGACAGAAAGGTGAGCTGTGAACAGTCTTCAGGAGCTGAGTGGGAGTGCTGGGCATCATTTAAAAAGCTAGGGCTTCCTTGTCGGTACACCAATACACCAATGCACCAGCAAATTTAGGCTATCCTGGGTTCTTGTCTTGTGAATTTAAAGAATTAAAATCAATAGACCAGAAGGTGAGGTTTAGAGAGACTTGACTAGACTAAGAATAGGAAAGAGAGATAGTACAGAGCGCTCCTGCCATTCAGAGGGTAGGAAGGGGTTGAGGGGGACCTGGGGTTGGGGGGTCCCCTTGTCTCAGCCCAGCCAGGCTGAGATGAGTTTTACCAGAACCTGGAGGTTCAGGAGTGATGAGCGGTCAGCCAAGAGACCTTGGCCCCTGATAAGGGTCTCTTGATAATCTTAGTGTAGTGAGCTTCACCTCCCAGCTCAGGTAGCCAGAGTGAGGGCTGACTGGTCTGGGCTAGGGGCTGGGCTTTGAGGAAAGGGGACTTCCCTCCCAGGGAGGGGCTCGGGCTGTTCCTTCAGGCAAGAGATTAGGAGAAGCCAGTTTCTTCTCTGGCAAAGTGGAGACTGTAAGGAGAGGCCCAAAGGTGGTCCTGCTTTTTTCTTTCAGGGGCCCAGTCACCCTAACGGCCTCAGAGCGAGAAAGAACCAGTAGAACTCGGTAGGTGTAGAGTAAGTCAGTACACCTATAGGAAACAAATGCAATCTGCTTCTATCTAAAAACATGTGCCCAGAGTGTGTTCAACCCTGTCTGAAGTGGTGCTCATGTGACCTCGTACTCAGCCACCCTGTCGTGTTGTGCTATTGATCGACTTAAGCCAAACAACCCTGACTGTTCTCAATGTTTTCCAGGAGCTGGGAAACTTGGGGAACAGGGGTTAATTCTTAATTCCTCCAATACCTGGTTGAAAACCACAGTCCTTCACGGAGGGCATCCCAGGAGCCAGGTGCAGTGATGGAGGAGTCAGAATGGGTTCACATGCAGCTGGTCTGTGCCCTGTTCCCTCACCCCTGTGCTCACATGTGGAAGCTCAGGAAGACTCACTTTCTTTACCTTGCAGAGTTGAAATAGGTAAGAAGCAAGGTCGAGAGGCCTGATGATGAGGCACACAGACGTGGCCAGAGTAACACCATTTTCTAAACCCCAATTAGAGGCGCCTGACATTCAGAACTGAATCTGCTTTCTTTCAGTCCTCAATCCAGAGGGGACCATTTTCCAGGGGCCTTTAGGGTGAAACAGGATGTTTGAGCAAACTTGATGAGGCTTGCAAGATTTCCTCAGGCCAGACAAACAGCCAGGAGATCAAAGGATATGTGTCAGTTGAAGCAAATGTTGATTTATTAGCCAATGGGAAGGAACAGCCAATGGGGTTCAAAGCAAGTATATGGACTAGCACAAGCCATAAGCCTGGAGCAAGACCAATAATGGCTGTGGCCTCCCCACAGACACACTGCCCAAAGCCCAGGAACCTTTGTCCCTTCAGTAGACAACAAGCTAGCCCAGGAAGAAGAAAGCCGCACACATCCAGGTCAAGCTCTGTCTGACCTCCACCCCAGCTCCTGGGACTTCAGGGCCCAGGACTGGTTTCTGCTTCATGGGCCCATTCTCTATCTCTGGTCCTGTCAGCCAACCTCACCAAGAGGTCATGGGCGACTTCTGCCTGCTGGCCTCTTCCCGCCACGGTGGGTATTAGGGTTCTTCTTTCTCTTGCCCTGGGGACCTGGGGACCACACTCTGGCTTTCTTCTGGGTACCAGGCCCTCGCAATGTTTTCTTGTTGCTGGTGGGAGAAGCTGGCCTCTGGGAGGTGGCTTTCTGAGAGGAGGCCTGGTCTGGCCTAGAAGCGAAGGTTGCATTGGATGATCCTGCAGCGGCTTTCTCTGACTGCTCCTTCAGCAAGTCCAAGATGGTGGCTGGAAGATATGCATTGATTGAGTAAGAAACCCAAGTCCTGAAGTCAGCATCCAGGGAAACTTCAAGCCTTTCTTCTTTAGGAGAAAGGGGTCTATCCAGGTGTGGTGGAGCACACCTTTAATTTCAGAATTTGGGAGGCTGAGGTAGGAGAATTGCTGTGAGTTCAAGGCCAGCCTGGAGCTACAGAGTGAGTTCCAGACCAGACTGCCTAGAGTGAGACCCTGCCTCAAAATGAAGAGACAGAGAGACAGACTGACTGACTCTGGCTAGGGAGGTAGTTCAGTCAGTAAAGCGCTTGTCTTGTAAGCATCAAGACCTGAATTATATCCCCAGAACTCATGTATAAAAAGCCAAGTACTGGAGAGGCAGAGACGGCTGAATCCCTGGGGCTTACTGTCCTGCCAGGCTAACCTAATTGGTGAGCTCCAGGCCAAAGAGAGAGTTGGTCTCATAAAAGGTGATGGTATTCTAGAGAATGACTCCCAAGGTCAACCTCGGGCTTTCATAGCCATGCAAACACCTGTGCACATGAACGCACATACAAACAGATGCATTAAAAGAAAAAAAAGGGCTGGAGAGATGGCTCAGCGATTCAGGTGCTTGCCTCCAGTGCCAAAGGACCTGGGTTTGATTCCCCAGTACCCAGGTAAGCTAGCTGCACAAAGTGGCACATGTGTCTGGAATTTGTTTGCTATGGCTGGAGGCCCTGGCACGCCCATGCTCCCCCCTCCCTCTCTCTCTCTCTCTCTCTCTTTCTCTCTCTCACTCTCTCTCTGTATCTATCTATCTCTCTTCTTGCAAATAAATAGATAAAATAGTTTTTAAAAAGAAAAAAAAAAGAGATGAGGTCTTGCTATATTTCCAAGACTTGCCTTGAATTCCTGGGCTCAAGAGCGCACCTCCGCCTCAACTTCCCGAGTAGCAAGGACTACAAGTACCGCCGCACCCAGCTTGCCATGAGGGTTCTCTAATATATATATTTTTTAATTTTCCTCTCTGGTTTTGATTTAAATGCCTCCCTTTGTTGATAGGGACACTCTAAAAACACATGGCTCCAGAGTGCTTGCATATGTATCCTTCCTCCGTAAATTCTGATTCCCTACTCTACCACAAGGATAAAGACTCACCTCAGAGTCCCTCCGAGTTCCCAGTACATCCTTCAACACCAGACCCCAGAGCTATACTGACTTCTTTATCCGCCACCCCCACCCCACGTATTTCTGAGTTTGTAAAGGTCAGACAGATTTGGAACACTCACTGCTGTATCGTCAAGGCTTAGTGCAGCACCTGCTGTGTAAAGTAAGGGTTACATAATGCAGAATGAATGAATGGAAGGAAGGAAGGGAGAGAGGGAGGGAGGGAGGGTAAGAGGGAAGGAGAGAGGGAGTGAGGGAAGAAGGAATGAAGGAAGGAAAGAGGGAGGGAGGGAGGAAAAGGGAGAGAGAGGGAGGACAGAAGGAAGGAAGGAAGGATAAAAGGGAGGAAGAAAGGGAGAGAGGGAAGGAAGGAGGAATGGAGGAATGGGGGAGGAATAGAGGGAAGGAGCAAAAAGAGGTAGAGAAGGAGGGTGGGAGGAAAAGAGGGAAGGAGGGAGGAAGGAAGGAAGAAAGGAAAGAAGGAGGGAGGGATGAAGGAAAAGAAGGAGGAAGGAAGGGAAAGAGGGAGGGAGGGAAGGAGGGAGGGAGATGATTCACAGTTCAAGCAAGCGCTTCTCCCCTCATCCTGGAGTGTAGAAGCCTTCTATAGACCAAGCCACCAGTTAATGATCCTTAGCCAAAGGACAACTGTCACAAGAGAAACAAAGACCTTCCACCCCGGGGGGATCGGGGGTTGTGGCATGCTTGGAAAGGACACAGGCTGCACCAAGCCTGAGACAGATCCGAGGAGGGACTCACTGGAGAGAGGCCTGAACTGGATCTTCCTACTCTTGGTTTTCACTGGCACTGGCTTGTGTTGGCACTTGCCGGGCGGCGCTCGCCTAGAAACAGACAGGGAGGATGCAAAACTCTGAAGAGACAAGCAGGAAACCAAGGTCACCAGAAGGCATACATGGGAGAGAACTGAGGTCAACTCTTTCTTCTCCAAGAGGATGGCATCAATGTGGTGGGACAACGTTCTGAGCTCAGATGGAGAGGAGAAAGGCCAGGGGCCCCACAGGGCACCGAGGGTTCCTGGGAGACAGTGGAGCAGAGAGGTTAGGAGCATGGACCTGGTAACCAGAGCCCAGGAAACCTTGCTAAGTTCATTTTTGAATCGATAAAATGCAAAACGTATGGCTGGGGAGATGGCTCAGTGGTTAAAGGCATTTGCTTGCAAAGCCTGTGGCACAGGTTGAATTCTCCAAGTGTCCACATAAAGCCAGATGCACAAAGTGGTGTGTGCATCTGGAGTTTGTTTGCAGCTAGAGGCCCTGATGTGTCGTCCTCTCTCTCTCTCTCTCTCTCTCTCTCTCTCTCTCTCTCTCTCTCTCTCTCTCTCTCTCTCTCTCTCTCTCTCTCTCTCTCTCTCTCTCTCTCTCCTTGAAAATAAATAAATATATTTTAAAAAATAAAGTGGAGAGCAATTGAGAAAGACACCTGATGTCAACCTCTAACCTTCACATGCATGTGTGTACACTCACACATCACACACACACACACACACACACACACACACACACACACACACACACAC
>PVHP010038660.1:0-16780 GCA_004024765.1 Zapus hudsonius | reverse complement strand
CATGTCTCAAACATTACCAAGAAGCCAACAAATATGGGCTAAATGAAGAAAATTTATTTACAATAGCAAACGATCAGAAGACTAAAATAACGACATATAGATGGCTATCTCCGATAAACAACTACTTACAAAATGTTTGGAAATTGGGCACTTGTACCTTGAGGACCACCTGCATTGTATAAATTCCAACTTCAACCATTCAGTCCCATTTCCTTTTCTTGATTCTCCAGATTTTTTTTTCTGGTTTATTGAGGTGGGGTCTTGTTCTAGCCAGGTTGACCTGGAATTCACTATGTTGTCCAGGGGTGGCCTTGAACTCACGATGATCCTCCTACCTCTGCCTCCCGAGTTCTGGGGTTAAAAGCGTGTGCCACCATGCCTGGCTCATACACATTTTTAATGTTTATTAATATTCAAAATATTAATAAAGTTACCTCCTATATCTGCTACACGCCACCCGCATTGTGGCTGTGCTGTCTATGTATTTTTTTTTTTTTTGTTTTTCGAGGTAGGGTCTCACTCTAGTCCAGGCTGACCTGGAATTCACTATGTAGTCTCAGGGTGGCCTTGAACTCACAGCAATCCTCCTACCTCAGCCTCCCGAGTGCTGGGATTAAAGGCGTGCGCCACCACGCCCGGCTGTCTATGTATTTTTTGCACATGTGTATGTTCCTAGGTGTGTGGGTGCATGTGTAAGTGTGCATGCATGTTAGTGTTAGGGTCTGGAGAGATGGCTCAGTGGTTATAGGCACTTGATTGCAAAGTGTGGTCAGAGGATAGCCCTGGGTGTTATTCTCAGCAATGTCGTTTAAAAAAATCATTTAAGCCGGGTGTGGTAGTGCACGCCTTTAATCCCAGCACTCGGGAAGCAGAGGTGGGAGGTTTGCTGTGAGTTCAAGGCCACTCTGAGACTACATAGTAAATTCCAGGTCAGTCTGGGCTAGAGTGAGACCCTACCTCAAAAGAAATTATTTATTTATTGTTAATAAGTAGAAGCACTGTATCAACAAGTCTTGGGTTGGTACCCTCATTTCCCTCCTCCCTGCCCCCAATCCACTGAGTGCCCTCCTCAATGGGATTGCTGGACATCTCCATGGGATGGAGGGCTATGAACTGTGCAAACAATGATCAGTTCTTTTTTTTTCCTTGAGTGGGGCAATGCCTTCCCCACACCATGGCTCTTACACTCTTTCCACCCTCTCTTCCACAAAATTCCCTGAGCCATGGTGAGTTTAAGTCTTCTTTATTGTTGAGCTCTTAAAAGTCTCTGGGTTTCTGCTTTGGGTTGAGTATCCTTGGCATCTGTGTCCATTACCCTTGCATAGGTTGTCTGACTTGCTGTGGAAACAGCACTCTTGTTCATCTCGACACTTCCTCTATGGTTTCATTTGGGCCCTAGCTGATGAGTTAGGGATGGTTCATCTCATGCCCTCGAGTCAGCCATCACCTCAGGTCTTATTGGTGGAATTGGGTTGTCCACAGTTCTTGATGCCTTCTGAAAAATACGAACAGAATCTCCACTGGAGAATGAGGTCAGTATAGGTTAAATGGGGCAAACATAGTTAATTTGGTGAGATTTTAATGGGTGTAGCCTCTCTGTAGGTCCATGATTAGCGGGGGCTTCCCCTGGGAGTCCGGGTTCTTGGTCTACATAAGAATTCTGTCTTTTGAGAATCAGGCCTTTCTCTACCCTGGAACTTGTCATGTAGGCTAGATTGGATGGCCAATGAGCTCCAGCAATGCTCCTGCCTCTGCCTCCCTAGTGCCAGGATTACAGGTGCATGTCACCATGCATGGCTTTTCCAAGCAAGAGTCTTTCATAACTCTCCAGCCCAATGCCTGGCTTTTACATGGGTTCTGGGGATCAAACTCAGGTTCTTATGCTTGCAATGCAAGCACTTTATCCATGGAGCTATAAGCACTTTATCCATGGAACTATCTCCTTATCACATATATCTCCTTTATTTGCCCCATTAAAGGCACCATTATCATACCTCTTCTAGAAACAAGGCCTTCCAGGGACAGAAAGTTGAAGTAAGTTGGCCGACAATTGACAGTTCTCGTTCTGTTTTATCAACTTCAGAAAACAAACCCATTGGTAATTATATATTTCAAGTAATTATATATTTCAAGTGATTATTAAGCTATTTTTAGCAGAGGGCCTTAACCATCTCTGGAGCAGGAATCTGAAGGCACACACCCATCAACATTTAGTGTTCTTCGTGGGCAGTAGAGGTCTGCAGATCCCGTCATCCCCTTCGTGGAAGTTTTTTCCAAAAGTCTTTTCTTCATTGGCATTTTGCTGTTTTATATCTTGGGCGAACTAACAACACGTCATAAAACAAACATAGGGACTGGAAAGATGGCTCAGTGGTTAAAGGAACTTACTTACAAAGGTTGACAGTCTGGGTTCGATTCCCCAGTACTCGTGTAAACCAGATATACAAAGCGGTGCATCTGGAGTTTGTTTGCAATGGCAAGTGGCCCTGGTGTGCCCACACTCTGGCTTGATCTCTCTGTCTGCCTCTATTTCTGTAAAAAAAAAAATCAATTAATATTTAACAAGAACCCTAGTTCATTAAAAGGGTCAGAATTGTTAGGGTCTGGAGAGATGTCTCAGTGGTTACAGGCACTTGATTGCAAAGTCGGATGGCACCTCAGTTTTTAAAAAATACATATTTTATGTACTTATAAGCAGAGAGAGGAAGAGAGAGAGAGAGAGAGAGAGAGAGAGAGAGAGAGAGAGCTCCCCATGGCCTCCAAGCACCCCAGATGCACCACTGTGCATCCAGCTTTACGTGGGTCCTGGGAATGGAACCTGGGTCGTTAGGCTTTGAAGGCAAGTGCCTTAACCGCTAAGCCATCTTTCCAGCCCTTGATGGCCCAAGTTCAATTCCCCAGTACCCACGTAAATCCAGATTCACAAAGTAGCACATGTGTCTGGTGTTCGTTTGCAGTGGCTGGAGGCCCTGCAAGCCCACTCTCTCTCTCTCCTTACAAATACATTAAAAATTTTTTTTTCCTTGAAAAACCTGAACATGGTGACCCACGCCTTGGATTAGGAGTTCAGGGTCATCCATTGGGGAGTCTGGGGCTACAGGAGATCCTGTCTCAGCAGGAAAAGAACACGCGGGCATCCTTGAAAGAGGCAAACTGAGACCCAGTGCAGCCCCGCCCCTCCGAGCGGGCGCTTCCGGTCACGTGACCGCCGCCATGGCTCGGTGGCCCGGGTCGCGCGCAGGAGCGTGCGCGTGCGCGTAGCCAAAGAGTAGCGGAAGTCGGTCACTGATCGACGCGGTTTGCGTACTTCCGGCTCCGTGCCTTCCCAGGATCCTGAGCGGTGGGAGGCGGGCGTTGCTAGGCACTCGCGACCGGTGGAGGACGCCTCAAGGGGATGTGGGGCAGCATGGACCAGTACCGCATCCTCGGGCGCATCGGGGAGGGCGCCCACGGCATCGTGTTCAAGGCCAAGCACGTGGAGACCGGCGAGACCGTGGCGCTGAAGAAGGTGGCCCTGCGGCGGCTGGAGGACGGCATCCCCAACCAGGCCCTGCGCGAGATCAAGGCTCTGCAGGAGGTCCAGGACAGCCCGTACGTGGTGCAGCTGAAGGCCGTGTTCCCGCACGGCGCCGGCTTCGTGCTGGCCTTCGAGTTCATGATCTCCAACCTGGCCGAGGTGATCCGCCATGCCCTGAGGCCGCTGACCCCCGCGCAGGTCAAGAGCTACCTGCAGATGCTGCTCAGGGGCGTCGCCTTCTGCCACGCCAACAACATCGTGCACCGCGACCTGAAGCCTGCCAACCTGCTCATCAGCGCCTCGGGTCAGCTCAAGATAGCCGATTTCGGCCTGGCCAGGGTGTTTGCCCCAGAAGGTGGTCGCCTCTACACACACCAGGTAGCCACCAGGTGGTACCGAGCCCCCGAGCTCTTGTATGGTGCCCGCCAGTATGACCAGGGTGTCGACCTATGGGCCGTGGGCTGCATCATGGGAGAACTGTTGAACGGATCCCCGCTTTTCCCTGGAGAGAACGACATCGAACAGCTTTGCTGCGTGCTTCGCATTTTGGGGACCCCCAGCCCCAAAGTCTGGCCAGAGATCATAGAGCTGCCCGACTACAACAAGATCTCCTTTAAGGAGCAGCCCCCCGTGCCCCTGGAAGAGGTACTGCCCGACGCCTCTCCCCAAGCTTTGGACCTGCTGGGTCAGTTCCTTCTCTACCCTCCATACAAACGCATTGCAGCCTCGCAGGCCCTTCTGCACCATTATTTCTTCACACCGCCCCTGCCTGCAGACCCATCTGAGCTGCCAATCCCCCAGCATCCAGGGGAGCCTGCACCCAAGGCTCACTCGGGACCCCCACACGCCCATAACTTCCACGTGGATCGGCCTCTTGAGGAGTCACTGTTGAACCCGGAGCTGATTCGGCCCTTCATCCCAGATGGGTGAGATGCTGCCTCAGATCTCGCCTGCCTGCCTGTCCCCAGATACCCATTCCTCTGCCTCTTCCTGATGTCCCCGTGGCCTCCCTGTAGCCACATTGAGTTCACTCTTCACCTTGTCCTGTCCCTTAGGGTGCTTGAGGGTCCATGGCAACGGAGGTGTTCAGCCTAGTAGAGAAGGAGGCCTGCAGCCTGCCAATTTAGCCA
Source organism: Zapus hudsonius (assembly GCA_004024765.1). Lineage (NCBI taxonomy): Eukaryota > Metazoa > Chordata > Mammalia > Rodentia > Dipodidae > Zapus > Zapus hudsonius. The sequence goes on along the minus strand of PVHP010038660.1, from coordinate 12,133 downwards.
CCAGCAGTGTGCTGCAACCTTGCCCAGGGCCACCTCACAGGGGTGCCCCCTGCTCTGGAGATGATCCCCAGCCTCTGCCCAAGGACATTCCTATTGAAGTACCACCTGGGGAAGGGAAGGCACAGAGTGAAATGTCCTATTGGGTACACAGCTGGCAAGGCAGCTTTGGTTCTCAGACCACTCTAGTTCAATATTTGAGGTTTTTTTTTTTTGTTTGTTTGTTTTCAAGGTAGAGCCTCCCTCTAGCACAGGCTGACCTGGAATTCACTATGTAGTCTTAGGCTGGCCTCAAACTAACGGAACCCTCCTACCTCTGCCTCCTGAGTGCTGGGATCAAAGGTGTGCCCCACCACACCTGGCTCAATATTTGTGATTTATGTAAGAGCCCCAAGTAGTTATGCCTTCATTTCTTCCTTCTCTGTTCCTGACAGGGAGAACGACAGAGGTGGCACTAAGTTATAGGGGTCACCCAGATGACTCAGGTTAGGGCGACCTTTGCTCTGAAGGCTTACTGGGCACTCTCTTGGAAGAGAGGGTCTGGACGGGTTGGCCCAGTGATGGGGGGCAGCAGGTCCAGCAGCACACCCTCCACCTGTCAGGCTGAAACTGGCATTCCCAGAACTCACACAAGAAATATCAATGAAACCCAGAAAAAGGAAAAAATAAAAATAAAAAACTTGAGACCCAAAGGATCCTTGGTGCAGTTTTCTGTTTCGCCAACCTCGCTTTTCTACAAGGTCATTTTCCAAAGGTGTGCTGGTGGACAGCAGCATACAGGCTCCAAGCATGGTTCAACCTGGGATCAAACAGTGGACACCAACCCTTTAACCTTACCAGCCTTCTGGGGACACAAAGGGAGGGCAGGACCAAAAGTGAGCAGGGGGGCAGGAGGGTTAAGGCCATGACCTGGCTGAGCAGAGGGATTCCTGTTTTGTGTTTGGAGCTCCCACCCCCATGAACCCCCCCACCCCCATGCTCTGTGAAAGCCCTCAGCACCCTGCACAGGCTGGCCACCACTGTCTGCCAATAAACCAAGGCTGGAAGGGAGACCCAGCAGCCGCGGGCTCTCTGGTAGGACCCTGGAGCCCTCTCATCTTTGTGCTTCCCTAGACTTCAAACCTGTACTCCCTCCAGGGTTAGACATACGATTTAACTGAGACACTGATGGGGGAGGAGGAGACACTTCAGTGTTGTAACCACTGGCAAGCTGTTGGTACTCTGGTAAATAACTCCCCCCATCATCAGGCAACCCTAATTAAACCCAGCGGGACACACACCACATCCAAGTAGAGGTGGGGTTCTTTGGGAAGAAGGAGTTGAGCTTGTAGATGATCAAAATACGTTATGTACATGTAAAAAATAGTCTAAAATGTGAAAAGTAAAAGATGAGTTGTGGAAATTTAAAAATAGGAAAAAATAAGTTTTTAAACATTTGAGATTGAGAAAGGGAGAGTAAGAGAGAATGGGCACACCTGGGTGTCTTACCACTACAAATGAGCTCCAGATACATGCACCACTTTGTGCACCTGGTTTTATGTGGGTGTTGGAGAATTGAACCCTGGCTGGCAGGCTTTGCAAGAAAACGTCTTTAACTGCTGATCCATCTTCCCAGCCCCAAAATGAGTTCTTTTAAAAAGCAGCTCATATATTCAAAAAAGGCTTCACTTAAAAATATATCTCTTCTCTGGGACTGGGGAGATGGCTCAGTTGGTAGAGTGCTTGTCTTACAGACATGAGGTCCTGAGTTCAGATCCTCAGTACCCACATAAAACATGGTGAGGAAATTTGCTCCTGTAATCCCAGTGCTGGGGAGATGGATACGGGTGGAGATGGGGATCCCTGGAGTTTACTTCCCAGCCAGTTTCCAGGCCAATAAAAGATCCTGTCTCACATAAAGCTGGACAATGCTCCAGAGGATAACTATCCTCTGGCCGCCACACAACACACACGCGTGTACACACATGCACATACACACACATAGACTCTAGTCCGAAATTTCAGTTGAAGGGGTAACACTCAGGTTGATTAACATCCCACGACCAGGATCACAGGACATGGATAAAGGCCTAAAGAAAATTCTCTAGTATTCTCAGTGACTTGCTGGGCAATGAAGAAGACCACATTACAGCTAATGTTTTAGGATTGTGCAAGATTTATGAAACCACCACCCTACACCCATTAGGATGATAGCCTTCTTTTTCCCTGTTTCTTTCCTCCTGAAAACCTTCACTGCCCACACATCATCTCTTTACATAAGACCTTTCCTCGCTCCACGTTAGCTACTTGAAAGTCATGTGGCACTTTCATCTGTCTGGTCCATTGGAGGCAGAGAATATATTCCACATATCACTTAAAATTGTGCCTCGTACCTAATTTGAATTCAACAGACAAATGCCGGATGAAAGAACACAAAAGAACTGATAACAATCTTGAGAATTTATCCCATAGGTTAGTAAACCTGCTGATCTCCAGGAATCCATTGGCAGGATAGATCCTGACATCTCGTGGCAATAATCTGCAACTACAGAAGCCTACCTTCAATGTGGAGCTCCCTGAAGCTCTCTGGTTTCTGAGTGGCTTTGTGTCACTCCCCTCCTTTTAGATGTCTGGCTAGAACTTGGTCTTTTGAGGTCCCCTCCCATCTGTCACCCCACCCACGTGTGTCCAGTGAGGCAGGCATCACAGTTGTGTAACTACCATACCTGTCTGGGTGGTTCTCTTGGTGGGGTGGGTCGGAGATGGCCATGGAAAGAACTACATTTTTGGGTCTCTGGACTCCTCTGTTTTCCTGGGGTACCCAGTCCATGCCTCTCTACCAGTGATCCTGCCCTCTCAGCTGACTGACATCCAACTGGGCAGGAGTAATCTTTGGTGTTGGTTTCGAGGCAGTGTCTCACTTTGGTCCAGGCTGACTTGAAACTCGCTCAGTTCCAAGTAGCCCCAGGATGGCCTCCAACACATAGTGCTCCTTCTACCTCAGCCTTCCTAGTGTTGGGATTAAAGGTATGTGTCACCAAGGTGTGACTCAGATATTTTTATTTATTTATGGGAGTGAGTGAGACAGAGAATGTGTGTGTGTGTGTGTGTGTGTGTGTGAGAGAGAGAGAGAGAGAGAGAGAGAGAGAGAGAGAGAGAGAGAGAGAGAGAGAGAGAGAGAGAGAGAGAGGTAGAGATCAAAGAGCTCCAGGGCCTCTTGCTGAAGCCATTGAACTCCAGACTCATATGCCACTGTGGCTTTAAGTGGGTACTGGGGAATCGAACCCTGGGACAGCAAGCTTTAGCTACTAAGCCATCTCCCCAGCCCTGGAGTAATCTTTTGATCTTTAATTGGTCAGCTGTCTTAATCCTTCATGCTGCCTTTGAAATCTGACCCTGTCAAGGAAGTTTGCCCTGGTTTCTGAGTGGCTTTGTGTCACTCCCCTCCTTTTAGATGTCTGGCTAGAACTTGGTCTTTTGAGGTCCCCTCCCATCTGTCACCCCACCCACGTCTCCCCTGGCATAAGGGCCAGATCTCACATTTCAGTCTTTCTCAGTTCTGGCCTGACTCTGGTTTGCTCTTTGATCCAAATATTTATCCTTTTTATGTTTTATTTGTTCAAGGTAAAACAAAAATTACTGCATTTCCCATTTTTAACTATTTGGATTTTCTTCCCTGCAGCTCTCTACTACTGTTCAGATATGGGTGCCGCCATGCCTGACTCTAAAGGTCAGGGGAGGGCACAGCTCTGTCATTGGGCAATTTGTGGATGGCAGTGAGAAAATATATACTCAAAGGGACTTGGAGCAGGTTCAAGGACATTAAGACTGCTTCCTGCTTCCATGGGGTGTGCCCCAGAGAGAACAGGTTCCCCAAATGAGGTCTTTCCTAATGTGGGAAAAACTGAAATGCTGGGTGATGTCCAAGAGGGAGTGCTAGGGAAACAGGTATGGAGATGCTTGAGTTTGTAGATGTCCAGGACTCCATAGCTAGCCATTTTTTTGTCGATAGCAATATCTGTTGTCATCAGCAGTGGATGCCCAAACAATGCCCCAGGGACAGGACCAGGTGACCATTCTTGGGGTACCCCCAGGTAAAGATGTTCGAGGTAGAACCTAGCTTCAAGTGGTGGTATAATTTGAATGTGAAGTATCCTCCTGCCCCCAAAGATTCATGTGCTTGCATTGTGGAACCTTTAGGAGATTCAATCTCCCTGGACAATGTGGTTTGCAGGGGTGGGCCTTGAGGTTTTATAGCCCAGATCCACTTCCTGTTCATTCTCTGCTTCCTGACTGGGGCTGTAGTGTGAGCAACTGTTTTCCACTTCTGCTGCCAAGCCTTCCCCACCATGATGGACTGTATCACCAAGAACGGTGAGCCAAAATAAACTCTTCCTCCCTTAGGTTGCTTCTTGTCAGATATCTGCTCAGAGCAACAAGGAAATAGTTAATACACATGGATATGAAGAATTTCACATGAATCAAGTACTTGGGGGCATAATAAATGTTAAAGTCAATTCACATTTTATTTTTTCAAGGCCGGGTCTCACTTTAGCCCAGGCTGACCTGGAACTCACTCTGTAGTCCCAATCTGGCCTCGAATTCACAGCAATCCTCCTATCTCTGCCTCCCAAGTGCTGCGATAAAAGATGTGTGCCACCATGCCCGGCTTCAACTCATATTTTTATAGCATCTCATAGTTTAAAAATACCTTTATCAGGTTGGAGAGATGGCTCAGAGGTCGAAAGTGCTTGCTTGCAAAGCCTAACGGCCTGGGTTTGATTCCCCAGTACCCACATAAAGCCAGATGCACAAAGTGGTGCATGCCTCTGACATTTATTTGCAGCGGCAAGAGGCCCTGGTGCACCCATTCCCTCTTTCTCTCAAATAAACAAGTTAAAACATTTAAAAAATACGATGCTCATGGGCTGGAGAGGTGGCTCAGTGGTTACAGGCACATGCTTGTTAACCTGATGGCCTGGGTTGTATTCCCCAGTACCCATGTAAAGCCAGATGCACAAAGTGGCACATGTGTCTGGAATTTGTTTGCAGTGGCTGGAGGCCCTGGCCACCTATCCTCTCTCTCTCACTTATCTGCCTTTCCTCCCCCCTCTCTCTTTCAAATAAGTAAATAAATAAAATATTAAAATATACCTTTTACTGGCTGGGGAGATGGCTCAATGGATAAAAGTGCTTGCTGAGCAAACATGAGGGTTCCCAGCAACCAAGAAAAAGTCATGTATGGTGGTGTGCATCTGAAATCCCAGTGCTGGGGAAGTGGAAACAGGAGGAGACTTGCTGCTGGCCGAATCAGTAAGCTCTAGGTTTTCAGTGAGAGACCCTGTCTCAAAAAATAGGTGGGCTCAAAGCCTATCAAAGCAGAAATCTTGAGGCTACAAAGAACTCAGCACTAAATCATACTGCCAAATTGCCTGCCATGGCTCAGGGAACATTTTGGAAGAGGGTGTGGAAAGATTGTGAAAGCCACAGAGTGGCTAGGAATACCCTGAGGCAGGGTCCCCCCACTACCCCACTGGGACTGACTGAGGCCTTCATGGCCCCACAGTGAATACCATAACTCCACTGAGGAGGGTCCCAGGGAAATGGGAGCAGGGTTGTGGAAATAAAAATATAATCTTCATATTATATATATATATACATATAATAAAAATGGAGAATGATTAGAGAGGATACCCAACTCAATCTCTGGTGTTCACAGGTATGTGCACACATGTGCTCCCACAAACATGCACCTATATACACCACACACACACACAAAACAAAAATACCTCTCTCTGTTGTGCTGGGCATGAGGATTATTATAAGGGTTTACAGAGCAGACAATGGGAAATTTTACAAGGTGAGACGATAGGGCAGGGAAAGTGAAGTCGGTGGTTGGCATTCATGTCATTCATCTGTCTCCAAACCCACCACCTGGATTCTCACTGTCCTTCCCACTGCTTTCCCTGGGGGCCTAGTCTTGTCAGTGACATTCCGGAGTCCAGCTCTCTTGTGTCAGGAAGAAAGGACGACTTACTGAGGCTGAGTCCCCAGAGTGGCTTCAGTCTTTGCTTTCCGCCTTTCATCCCACTGTACGGTGAGTGGCTGGGTCAGCCCACTGTGTTCTACGTGGCACGAGTAGGGGGCTCTGTCCTCAGGGGGGACTTTCACCGTCACCCAGGTCTGGTAAGTGCCATTTCCACTGGGAAGGACATCTTCTGGTTCAGATTTCCACACCTTGCCTTCCCGGTTCCAGTGCAGGCTAATTCTTTGAGGATAGAAGTCATTGGCCAGGCATTTGAGCGTCCTGTTTCTTCCTGGGACCATGTGGCTGGTGAGTGACACTATGGGAGGGTCTGTGGAGGGATAAATCATGGATGCTGAGAGCTCGAGGGGGGCTTTTCCCTGTCATGCCTCTTCTACTCCCAGTCCCTGGATGGCTACTGTCAGCAGAGGTCTGCACCTCCCCTCCCAGGAGATCCTTAGGAAGATGGAGGGGCAGCTCAAGGATTCCCCAAGTCTTCCCTAGTGGGTCATTGTGTGTCCTTGGCTACTATCACTCTCCTCCCCATGCCACTGTGAATCACTGACTTCTTTTATCTTTTATTTGTGTGTGTGTATGTGTAGGTGAGAGGACAACCTTGGGTGGTAGTTCTCTCCTTTCACCTTTTTTTTTTCTCAGTAGGGTCTCACTAGCCCAGGCTGACCTGGAATTCAATATGTAATCTCAGGGTGGCCTTGAACTCATGGCGATCCTCCTACCTCAGCCTCCCAAGTGCTGGGATTAAAGGCATGTGCCACCACGCCCGGATTCTCTCTTTCTTTTAAAAATATTATTTATTTATTTATTTATTTAGAGAATGGGCATGCTGGGAGACTAAGACTGGATGAAGCAACCTGACATGGTCCCCTGGTCCTGGCCTGAGATCACCTCTGTCTTTAGGTTGGTGCTGGGAACAGGTAGGTTATGGAGAAATGAATACCTTGCCGGTCCAGGTGAGACCTGCTGTAGTTCAGGTACCTCTGCAGCATGCCAGGGCACTCTTCCTCCAGGTATGCCTTGGCCCTCTGCACATAGACACTTTCTGCCTCCCACTTCTTCTTGGTGCTCACAGCTGCCGGGTCTAAGGGGACCCAGGCTGGGATTTCTTTGTTGAATTCGATGAAGTCCCGTCCATCGTATGCATACCTCCAGAATGCTCCACTCTTCCTGGTATTCCAGAGCTCACAACCGAACATTCCCTGAAAGGTGTGAGACCCTGAAGCCACCCCCAACCCCACAGGGAGCCAGTTAGATGGGTAGCAACTCCAGCTGAGAAACTCATATGTCTAAACACTTTGTCATCCAACAGGAAGAAAGGCATGCAATCCTCTTATCTGGCAAATAGCCAGGCATGAAGGCATTTCATGTCATCCAAGAGGAAATACATTCTTTGCACCTGCTGAACTCAAGAGAGATACAGATTATGGGCAAATTTCAAGTCTAAAAATTATTTATTTTAGAGAGAATGAGAATGAATGGGCATGCTAGGGCCTCTTGCTGCTGCAAACTCCAGATGCATGTGCCACTTTGTACATCTGGCTTTATGTGGGTACTGGGGATGGAAGTTGGACTGTCAGGCTTTGCAAGCAAGCACCTTAACTGCTGAGCAATCGCCCCTTCTCTCAAATCTAGTGATGATTATTTCTTTGAATAGATGGTGAATTCTTCGGAATGTACCACAATTAAACTGAACTGCATTTCCAAATTAAATAGAAATTTATGTGTGGTTTTTATATAGCTATAGATTACATAGATTACCTTCTCTGAATTCTGCATAGCATTCATGTCGCCATTTGGACAAGCATGATTTGATCGCTTTTCGGTGGTTCATATCTTTTCCTTTTTGCATGTGTATGTGTGCACATACTTGCATGTGTTTGGGTGCACATGTGTATGCAGGTGCATGTACACATGTGTGGGTGCCTCTGGAGGCCAGAGGACAACCTCAGGTGTCACCCTCAGGTATGATATCCATCTCTTTATTTGGTCTGAAGCATGCCAATTTGGCTAGACTGGCCAGCCAGCAAGCTCCAGGGATCCTCCTGTCTCAGCCTCCCAAGTGCTGAGATTATAGGTGTGGACACCACTCCCCCACACCCTCCTGTATTTATGTGGTATTGGGGATTCAACTCAGGTCCTCCTGCTTGTGAGGCAAGCACATGACCGACTTAATTTCCCTAGCTTCTGTTTTTTAAAATTATTATTATTATTTTAGACTGGGTCTCATTCTGAAGCCCAGGCTGGTCTCAAGCTCATAGGAATACTTCAATCTCAGGTTTCCAATTTCTGGAATTACAGACATGAGCCACCATACCTGGTGTTTAATATTTTTATTCCAAACCTCTAAACCCTCAACTCCCCTCCCTGCCAATGAGTAATGACTCTGTCAAGCTGACCTCCTTAGCACAGTCCAATCTGATGACAAAAGCAGGTGCTTGCCCAATTCCAGGAGTGCTCTTGGCACAGGTTCTGAAAGCTCTTAAACCATCTGGGCTCAAGTCCCAGATCTTGCCCCAGCCTACCTTCCCTGTTGCATGAACTGTGTTTTACTTGTTCATCTCTGAAATGCCAATGACAATAGTACTTTTAAAAGAAGTTATTTTAGCATTAAATGTGTCCATACCTGTTCATGGCATACAGTATATGCTCAGAAAATGCTCATTACTATTATTTTCTAAAACTGTGTCCATCTCTTTCTATTTTCATTCTTTTCTCCATGAAGAAAAAAATCACTTACCTTACCATTTCTATTCTAGCCAGTTAAAATTCTTTTGGTCTTTCTCTTCTTTTCTAGTGCCCAGACCAAACCCAGGGTACTGAGCTAAATCCCCAGACCAAAGTTGCTTCTAATGTCTTTCTCAGACACTAGTGTCCTTGAGACAGGGTCTTACATAGCTCAGGCTGAGCCTTGAACTCACTATGTAGTCAAGGATGACCTTGAACTTCTGAACCTCTTGCCTCCTAGACCTCCCAAATGCTGGGATTACAGAAATGCACCACTATGTCTAATTCCTATTTCTTTAAAAAATTTTGGTTTATTTGCAAGCAGAAAGAGATAGAAGAGAGACAAAGTGAACAGGCACACCAGGGCCTCCAGCTGCTGCAAACAGACCCCAGATACATGCACCACTTTGTGCATCTGGCTTTACATGGTTACTGGGGAATTGAACCCTGGTCATTAGGCTTGGCAGGCAAGTGCCTTAACCGCTGAGCCATCTCTTCAGCCCCCTTGTTCCTTTTCCTGACACAGCCCAGACCACTTTCCTTACCATGACTTTTCATTCCTAATCCTTCAGATTTTGATATAACGTTTGCTTCCTTTTGAAAATCTTTAGTTTTCATGGAGCAACTTGGGCATTTTTGTTCCAGGAAGCCCACTTTTGAATTCCAATACTCCAATCATTTCTCATCAGTAGTTTTCCTTACAGGTAGGGAATATGGTTCAGGAGAAATGGATCTGGTGTCTGAGCTGACATATCACCTGCTCCTGACCACCCAAAGCCAGAACACTCCCCTCGTGCCTGCACCTTACAAGTAAGAGAGACTTTCTGATTGCATGTAACTTTGACTTTATGGTTGTGAATCTAACATTTACTGAACTTCCAGTATGGGCTATGATTTGTGCCACGTGCTTCCTCTCTATTTATGTGGTATATTTCAGATTGTCAAATATTATGTATTTATATTATGTATATATGTATACTGTCTTAGACCACAAGGCTACAGGGGAGAGCAAGACAGACTCTAACATCTTTCATGGAATCAACACAGACTTCTTGGAGAAAGGTCTCAATGCTACAATGTTCTCTGTTTCAGATCAGATGATTAAGAAACTTGTTTGAGGCCAGGGAGATGGCTGTCAGTAAATTACTTGCCTTGCAAGCGTGACGACCTGAATTAGATCTCCAGACCCACATTAAAAATAAAATCCAGGTGTGGTAGCCCATACTTGTAATCCCAGCGCTGGGGAGGTGGAAAGAAGCAGATCCACGGGACTCACTAGCCAGCCAGTCTAGTCTAATTGGCCAGCTCCAGGCCAATGAGACACTGGTCTCCCCCCTCAAAAAATGTAGATGGTGTTCTTTAGGAATGAGACCCAAGTCTGTCTGTCTGTCTCTCACACATAGACTTGTCCACTGTCAAATAACTACTGGCAGGTAAAGGTATCAGGTCTTGACATTCCAAGGCTGGTTTACTCCCTTCTGCTGGGCAATGGTGAATCTGACACCTTCTCAAGTGAGTGGGGATGTGGAGGTGAGAGGTGAGAGGTGCCTGGATAAGAAGTGACTCTGACATTACTTCCTGTATGAGCTGAGATCTGAGGTGAGGACAGAGGAAACGGAGGAAGCGGGTATACTATAGGATGGGTTGGGCTGCATATAGTCTTGTGCATTTCAACCTGTGTTTCCTGGTCCTCCTTGAGGATGGACCATTCCCACCCTGCTGCACCCTCTCCACTCACACTCATAACGTTGCCTTCAGGTGGAGTTTAGACCCTCCACCCCAGCAGTCTGCACTTCACTGACCTTGACTGTCCTTGTAATAGTCCATGATGTCTTTCAGGGTCTCCAGGAAGATCTCCTCCCTGGCCCTCTGAAGTTGGCTCTCTTTCTCCCAGTCCTCCATTCCTTCCACCTGACTCCATGGTCCCACAGGCTCTGCCTTGCCGCTGTCACTGTCATAACGGAAGAAGGCCTGGTCATTGAGGAAGGCGGTGGCTTGAAACCTGGGGAGGCCTTCACTGGGTCTGGATAATCCGGTGTAGAGAAAGACCAGAGAGTAAGGACCTGCAAAAGAAGAGGAGAGGGGGCTGCAGAGATATACTCAGCAGTTAAGGCATTTGCCTTCAAAGCCTAATGATCCAAGTTTGATTCCCCAGGACCCATGTAAAGCCAGAGGCATTAAGTGACACATATGTCTGGAGATCGTTTGCAGTGGCTGGAGGCCCTTCATGCCCATTCTCTTTCTCTGTATTTCCTCTGCTTGCAAATAAATACACTTGATCTTAGCCAAAAGGCCGAGAAGCGATGCAAATAAATAAATAAATAAATAAAATAAAATAAAATATTTTAAAGGAAGAGGGAGAGATTATGAGGGGTGAAGTATCTGACTTTGAACAGGTCACTGTGCCTTTATGGTCTTTTTCTTTTTTTCATGTGTATGTGTGTGCAGATGTTCTCTTGTGTGTGTGCATTTGTGTGGAGAGACCAGAGGTGGACATCTGATATCTTTCTCAGTCACTCTCTACCTAATTCTTAGAGACAGGGTCTGTTGCTGAACCTAGAGCTCACTGATTTGGTTGGATTAACTAGCCACTGAGTTCCAGGGATTCCTTGCCTTCACCTCCCCAGCACTGGGATTACAGACATCTGAGATTTTTATGTGGGTGCTGGGGATCTGAACTGGGGTCCTCATGCTTGCCTAGCAAGCACTTTACCCATTGAGGCATCTACTCAGCCCTGTCTTTTTAAATCTAGATTTTTGCATTCAGATTTTGTAAAATTATCTTTGTCTTCTGTGTGTGCATGTCATGGCTCACATGTGTGTGACGGTGAGATGTCTGTAGGGACCACTCCTCCCCTTCCAGCCCCTCCCCTTGAATGGGAGGTGTTTAGTTAGAGCTACAACCTAGGTGCTAAAACTGATTGGTCAAATATAAACCAATCAACTGTCCCACTAACTCACCTGGGGAGGACTTAAAACTGGCTTCCCTAGAGGAAGTGGGCCCTCTTCCCCCACATGGCAATGGAGTAGAAGGACTGCTGACCCAGGCCTCAGTGAGGTAAGGCCTGTACCCCTACCCCAGCTGATGGCTGGGGTAGGGGGGCAAGCTCCAGACTTCTCTCATAAATCTCTCTGTCTCATAAAGGGAGCTTTCTGTTATCTTTTCTTGGGCTGTTTATCTAACTCAATAGTATAAGCTCTGTGAACTCTCTGACACGTGTTTTCCCCACACTGGTGGCAGGAAAACTCTATAACTTCCCACATGATAACTGGGAAATTTCCCCATCCAACTCCCCTTTTCCTAATCTACTAAATTAGAATAAATGTGTAATTAAAATTTAATTCTGTCCCTGTGTACAATTCTTTGGCATTAGAGGACAAGAACTCGGA
>PVHP010038659.1:0-16771 GCA_004024765.1 Zapus hudsonius | reverse complement strand
CTCTCTCTCTCTCTCTCTCTCTCTCTCTCTCTCTCTCTGTTGCTTACAAATATTAATTATCAATAACCCGTATCAACTTGACAACTAAACTTAAATGTTGATCAGAATGATTTTAAACCTATGTGCTATTCTCTAACCAGATCTGCTTTGTTAACTAGCTATGTTCTGTATTTCTTTAACTATGTTTTGCTAATCAGATGAGTATAATCTCTCTGAGTGATTAATAACCACAGGTAAAGGCCAAAGCCAATTGGAAACATCGGAGTCAAAGGATAACCAACATTTTGGTTCCTACTCTCAGGTCAAAGGCCACAGGAGATAATGGGAAACCTCTGGCTCCTAGCTTCTGGTGTTACCTGTCTTCCTGATCAGGGAGGACACGAAGACCCAGAGATAGACTCCAAGTCAGTGTATCTGTAACAGGAAAGTCACATCAGGAGAGACTGATACTTCAGGCTTCCCAAGATCGTGAATGTCACATGGTCAGCACGGCCTTGACTTATCCTAACAGATGACACAATGCTGAGAGTCATAGAGCTCCTCATAGGTCCCTAAAAGCCTCTCCTACAGAGCCATTACTGACCTCTGAAAATACAATGTATTGTTCACTTTGGCTGCCTGCATGGTCTTAAAACACTCAGTAAGAGAATATTATGATGCTAACAAAGACTCAAATACTAAGTTCTCTGGTCTGATACAGGCTTACAGAAACCTATGCTTTCTTCTGCTTCTGTCCAGCCCTGATTTGCTTTTAAATCGAATTGCAGAAATTGCCCTTATTGGTTGTGTTTATCTGATAGTTACTAATTTATACTAGTCCAATCTTTCTTTGCTGTGCCTTATTAAGAAACAAATCTTGCCGGGCGTGGTGGCGCACGCCTTTAATCCCAGCACTCAGGAGGCAGAGGTAGGAGGATTGCAGTGAGTTCAAGGCCACCCGGAGACTACATAGTGAATTCCAGGTCAGCCTGGACTAGAGTGAGACCCTACCTCGAAAAACCAAAAAAAGAAAGAAAGAAAGAAAGAAGAAAGAAAGAAAGAAAGAAAGAAAGAAAGAAAGAAAGAAAGAAAGAAAGAAAGAAAGAAAGAAAGAAATCTGGAGCTCAACATTAGCTCAACGATTTGGAGCTGACTGTTCAAACTTGTTGGTATTGGTGATGTTAGTCATTAACAATGTCTCTTTGCTTAGATTTACAGAGCTGGCCAGATTCTTCTGCCACTGGGGAGGGTTATTCCCTTAAATTTATTAACACAAGGGACCCACACACCCCTAAGAAATTAGGCCTATACTTATGATGATATATAGGTGTCACATGAGAGTCAAGAAGACAGCATCCTCAGCCAGTTTTGACAGCCAATTCATCGCCAGGAGTCTACAGATCAAGCCCTGATGGACACCTGCCCCTGAGGAAGAGACCTCAGCCCTGTCTAGCCTGGCTGAACTACACATGTCAGAAGCCTGAAAATTTTAATTGGTCCCCAGTCCTATTGGTGTTTGCAATGTCTAGTTAAATTGTCTACTTTTGACAACAGATTATGTCCTGTTAAGTTCTAAAGGTCAGAGACAGACACTTGTACATCTGTTTAGCTATATATTTTGATAATTGTCAACCCAGATTAAGAAACATCTAAACATTATCCAACAAAACTATATTATAGCTTCACAGAATCAGGTAGATTTTGACAGCACTGTATTGCAGAATTGTTAAAGCTTAGACTTGCTAGCAGCAGGGGAAAAAACCCACATTTTTAAAAATATTATTTCTAGGGCTGGAGATGACTCAGCGGTTAAGGCACTTGCCTCCAGTGCCTAAGGCCCCGGGTTTAATTCCCCAGGTCCCATATAAACCAGACCCACAAAGTGGTGGCCCTGGTGCGCTCTCTCTCTCTCTCTCAGCTTGAAAATGAATAAATAAAATATATTTTAAAATATTATTTCTATATTAATGTTTAAAAGCAGTAAGACTCCAAATAGTTTGCCAGGAATACCAGGAGGTTTCACTAAAATTTTAAAAAAGATATGAAGATTCATAATTCAGGTGAAGAAGGGGAGAACATTATAGCAAAATAAGCATGAGTTCACTGCCCCCCATATTCATTGTTACATTCTGAAGACATTTGTTGGCCACAGATAGCCAGTATAGCATGAGGTGAGAAAATACCAGAGCTTTAAAGTTCTGTGAGACAAAAGAAGGATTTGCTTTAGCTGGAGAGATGGCTCAGTGGCTAAGATGCTTGCCTACAATGCCAAAGGACCCGAGTTTGATTCCCCAGTACCCATGTAAAGTCAGATGCACAAAGTGGCACATGCGTCTGGAATCTGTCTGCAGTGGCTGGAGGCCCTGGTGTGCCCATTCTCTGTCTCTTCTCTCTATCTTTGCTTTAAAATAAAAAATAAAAAATGAAAATTAAGAAGGATTTGCTTTAACTGTGATAAGGAAGTTAGAAAAAGATGAGGCAGAGGATACCTGGGGAGGATTATCTGAACTTCCTACAACCCATTGTAAATGTGTGAGTTGCTAGGTGCTTGTAATTTACATGTCTAATGTCACGTGTCTAATGTCACATGTAACTGGGGTTCTGAGCTAAGACTTCTCTAAACTTGGACACCCCCCCCCCCCCGTGTTAAATTAAACTCCCCTCTCCTCTTGCTGCAAAGGCTTTGTTTGTCACTGAGTATTTCTACAACACTCCTAGGAGGTAGTAGCATCCTCAGGTGTATCCTCATGGAGCTCACCAAGTTAGTTAGAATGGCTTGCCAGCGAGCTCCAGGGTCCTGTCTGCACCTCCGCAGTGCTTGGATTACAAGTGTGCACACCATGCCCAGCTTTTTTAGGTGGGTTCTGGGGATTGAACTCAGGACCTCATGTTTGCAAGGCAAGCACTTTGCTTGACTGAGCTCTCTCCCAACCCCTGGCAGAATAAGGGCCAAGTCTTAGCCCTGTTTTCCTTGATGACTCACTGCTGTGTTACACACAACATAATTCTAAAAAAAAAAAAAAAAAAAAAGGCTGATATGAAAGGAATGAAGAAGTAATTATGGAGTCTTCCCAAATTAAAAAAAAAAACAAACCAGGTAACGAGCAGGGTGTGGTGGCGGCCCATGCCTTTAATCCCAGCACTCGGGAGGCAGAGGTAGGAGGATCATCTTGAGTTCAAGGCCACCTGAGCCTACATAGTGAATTCTAGGTCAGCCTGGACTACAGGGAGACCCTACCTTGAAAAGCTCACTTATTAAAACCACAGAACTCAAGGTCCCTCTGTTTTGCATTTTCTTTGTTTCCTGAGACTGGGTCTCATCTAGACCAAGGTGGCCTCCAACTCAATGCAGACAAAAATGGCCTTGAAATCTGATCCTCCTGTCTTCTAGTTCCTAAGTGCAGACTGCACCCTGGCGCCGGTGTGCGTGTGCACACACAGGTATCTCCATACTCAGCTACTTCATTTTTCATTTCCAAAGTGCTTTTGTTGACACTTGCTACAGAGACTTCACACCAGCCATATTCAACTGTATTGAGAGCTATTTAGCATTCACCCAACACATACTCACTAAGCACCTAATATGTACCAAACACCATATCCCACCAACCAAAACCTCTAGTAACTGTCATCCCTGCTTATGGATGAAACTGATGACCATAATACAAGGGTTACAGAAAACAGGGAGTCACCACAAAACTGGCCTGCTGTATGTGTTTGGAAATAAGGTTTTATTTAAACTCAACCATGCTTGATTCATTTATGTATTGTCTAGGGCTGTCTTGAAACTACAAAAGTAGAACTGAGGAGTTGTCACAGAGATTAGATGACTCAGAGCCTACATCACTTATTATCTGTCCCTGTACAGTAGTTTGCTGACCCTGACAATTATAAGGTACCAGAGAAGCCTCTCAAATGGTCTATATTTTGTATATTTTATTTTTTAAAATATTTTTATTCATTTTTAAGAAGAAAGATAGAGACAGAGAGAGAGAGAGAGAGAGAGAGAGAGCAAACACCAGGGCCACTACCTTGTGGGTCTGGCATATGTGGGTCCTGGGGAATTGAACTGGGGCCTTAGGCACTGGAGGCAAGTTCCTTACCCGTTGAGCCATCTCTCCAGCCCTATATTTTGTATATTTTTAGTAGTAACAAATGAAAATTTTATGGTAATCCTTGGAAAATTATCAATTCGGTATTAGATATGAAACACTCCATTTCTTGCATCATTCTATCCCTAGCATCACAGTCCTTAACCATCACACCAGAAAACATCATTAACACAATTCAACCAATAAAAAATGTTTCTCGCAGGGTGTGGTGGCGGCCCATGCCTTTAATCCCAGCACTCAGGAGGCAGAGGTAGGAGGATCGTCTTGAGTTCAAGGCCAACCTGAGACTACATAGTGAATTCCAGGTCAGCCTGGGCTAGAGTGAGACCCTACCTCAAAAAACCAAAAAAAAAAAAAAAAAAAAAAAAAAAAAAAAAAAAAAAAAAAAAAAAAAAGTTTCTCAGTCATGGGATCATGGTGATTGCTCTTTAATCCTAATTCTTCATAAAATCAGCAGTTTCACACTAAGCACTTTTCTTTATTTCTGAAATCAGCTCTCACACAGAAAACCAGGCATTCCCTTGACAGGTGCAAGTTACCCTCTGAACAGCTCTAGTTTCACCATGGGCATCTTGAGGTTTTCTACTTGCAGTAGCACAAACCTAACAGAGTCTAGTGTTGATCCTGAGCGCTAAATAGACTGTTTCAGAGCTGGTTAAGTTGCTTTCCTGAAAAACTGGATTCAAGGATTCGATTCCTCAGTACCCACTTAAAGCCAGGTGCACAAAGTGGCACAAGCATCTTAGAATTTGTTTGTAGTGGCAGGAGGCCCTGGTGTGCCCATTCTCATTCTCTCTCTCTCTCTCTCTCTCTCTCTCTCTCTCTCTCTCTCTCTCTCTCTCTCAAAATAATTATTTATTTATTTTTAATATTTTATTTATTCATTTTCAAGGAGAGAGAGAGGAGAGAGAGAGAGAGAGAGAGAGAACACCAGGGCCACCACCTTGTGGGTCTGGCTTATGTGGGTCCTGGGGAATTGAACCCAGGGCCTTAGGCACTGGAGGCAAGTGCCTTAACCGCTGAGCCATCTCTCCAGCCCTCAAAATAATTATTTATTTGCAAGAGAGAGAGAGATAGAAGAGAGACAGAGAGATTGGGCACACAAGGGCCTCTAGACACCACCAACGAACTCCAGGAGCATGCACCATTTTGGGCATCTGGCTTTACGTGGGTACTGGGGAACTGAACTCAGGTTGTTAGGTTTTGCAGGCAAGTGCCTCAACCGCTGAGCCATCTCTCCAACCCTCTTTCACTCTCTCTCTCTGTCTGTCTCTCTCTCAAATAAGTAAAAGAGAATTGTTTCAAACATACTTTTTGATGAGACTTAACATTTTTAGGATTTTTCTGTACAGCACCTGGACAGAAGCCTCCAGGGAAACAACAAACTCTGGATTTCTTCCCCAGGTGGAACTAACCAGCTCAGTCTACAAGGGAATATTTTATTAATTCATAACTAATTACAATGTGTCTTATAATGTCTTTTAAAATATTTAGACCAGGGCTGGAGAGATGGCTCAGCGGTTAAGGCACTTGCCTCCAGTGCCTAAGGCGCTGGGTTCAATTCCCCAGGTCCCACATAAGCCAGACCTGCTTGAAAATGAATAAATATTTTTTAAAAAATTTAGACCCAAGATTTGGGCTGGAGAGATTGCCCAGTGGTTAAAGGTGTTTGCTTGCAGAGCCTAATGGCCTGGGTTTGATTCCCCTGTACTCCTGGTAAAGCCAAACACACAAAGAGGCAAATGCACCTGGAGTGTATTTGCACAGCAGGATGCTGTCATGCCCACACTTTCTTTTTTTTTTCCTCTCTCAAAAAAATAAAAATAAGCTGGGCGTGGTGGCGCACGCCTTTAATCCCAGCACTCAGGAAGCAGAGGTAGGAGGATCGCCGTGAGTTCGAGGCCAGCCTGAGACTACAGAGTGAATTCCAGGTCAGCCTGGGCTAGAGCGAGACCCTACCTCGAAAAACCAAAAAAAAAATAAAAAAATAAAAATAAAAAATACATATTTAGAGCCACGACTTATTTTGTTTGCGTCATACGTGTGCTGATACATGTGCCCTGTGGTGGCCAGCAGAGAGCATCAGGTGTCCTCGTCTATGGCTCATCCACATGTTTCCTTGAGACAGTCTCTCACTGAACCTGGAGGTGCATTTCTGTTAGATTGGTTGGGTAGTGAGTCTCAGTGAGTGTCATGTCTCTGTTCCAAATAGGACTGGGGGTGCAGGCATGCATGGCCATGCCCATTCTGTGGGGGCTATCTCAGGCCCTCGTGCTTGCATAGCAAACTCTGTCACCCAATGAGCCATATTTAGAATATTAACACAATACAAAATGTATCCGGGCATGGTGGTGCATGCCTGTTATCCAAGCACTCCGGATGTGGAAGCAGAAGGCTCAGGGTCCAAAGCCATCCTCTACTACACAGTCCCTATGTGGATCCTGAAAGCTAAACTCGTAGATGAGAATGACGAGGGCAAGGCCTGGCCAAAGGGTTCAAGTTAGCTTTAGTAATCCACACTGCCTGCAAAGTCACAGATGTGCCCCCAGAACGCTAAACTAAGGGACTACAATCACATGATATCTTAGTTGATGATGAATTTATCAATGAGACAGTTCTGAATTCAAGCAGACACCTTAGTAACTGACAAGCATCCTCTTACTTTTCCTACAAAGGACATCCTCTCCTGACTGGAACAGAGTCTTGGGTAGTGGCTCTGGATACAAGCTACAGCTTTGAATCCTTACTTTGCCTCTTTTTTTTCCCCTTTTGGCATGTATGGATGGATGGATGCTTGAATGTGAAGTGCATGTTTATGTGGATAGATGGATGCTTGAATGGATGAGTGGACATGCATGCTGAGGCTAGAGGTTGGAGTCAGGTGTCTTCCTCAGTCACTCTACATTATTTTTTAAGATAATTTTTAAAATGTTTTGAGCCGGGCATGGTGGCGTACATCTTTAATCCCAGCACTCGGGAGGCAGAGGTAGGAGGATTGCCATGAGTTGCACGCCTTTAATCCCAGCACTTGGGAGGCAGAGATAGAAGATAGCTGTGAGTCTGAGATCAGCCTAAGACTACAGAGTGAACTCCAGGTCAGCCTGGGCTACAGAGACCCTACCTCAGGAAAAAAAAAAAAAAAAGTGTGCTGGAGAGATGGCTCATCAGTTTAAGCACTTGCCTGAAAAGCCTAATGCCCTGGGTTCGATTCTCCAGTACCCACATAAAGCGAGATGCACACGGTGGCCCATGCATCTGGAATTAGTTTGCAGTGAATGGAGACTCTAGCATGCCCATTCTGTCTTTCTCTCTCTCTGCTTTCAAATAAATATTTTAAAAAACAAATAAAAACTTTAGTGAACCATCCAGTCTTTGAAGCAAGTGTCTGTAACCACTGAGCAATCTCTCCAGTCCTGTTCAGTCTTTCAAGTAACAATGATAACCTAGCACTTACAAGGCTCTGGATTCAATCCCTAGCACTAGTGTGGGTGGCATGGTAAAAAAAAAAAAAGAGAGAGAGAAGGGAAGCCAAGTGTGATGCATACCTTTAATCCCAGCACTCAGGAGTCAGAGGTAGGAGGATGGCTGAGAGTTTGAGGTCACTGGGAAACTACATAGTGAATTCCAGGTCAGCCTGGTCTACTGTGAGACCCTACATTAGAGAGAGAGAGAGAAGGGGAGATAGGAATGTAGTTCAGTGTTTGCCTTAGCATGTGTGAGGCCCTAGATATTGAACCCAGGGCTACCTCCTTCTCCTCCCCGCCTCCAAAAAAAAAAAAAAAACAGCTACATAGATATGGACTGATTAAGCATTGCTATAGTCTTTCTGGATTTCACTAGTAATCAAATCTAAACAGACACTCTCTTTTTTCTTTTAACCCCCATGTAGCCCAGGCTGGTTTTGAACTCATTATGTAGCTGAGGCTGGCCTTGAACTCCTGATCCCTCTGCCTGGATCTCTCAAGTGCTGGGATACGAACTAGGTCCTCATGCTTGTGCAACTGACCATCCACAGCCTGGTTTGTTCTTTTTGAATATGGAACTCCAAAGACCATCACTCATGAAAGACCTGTTAGGGTCCTGCCCAGCACCCTCAAACTCATAACAAAGAAAAGCACAATCCCCATTTCCTTCTTCCCCCAACATAGGTTCTACTATCTGATTAAATGCCCAAGAAAGTTTTATAGAGAAATTTTAGAAAACCCCACTTACAGCATCAGTATTAAAAATAAGTTATCAGCTTCTTCCAAACATGAAGAGAACTACATGAAACCTTAGTAATACTGAAAGAAAAATACTAAATTTCAAGCTTTTATCACCTGATGCCAGATAGAGCTTCCTGAGCTCTTAAATTCATAAAACAAGGAAACTAAATCTAAGTATGGAGCAGTGAAAAAGTGTGGGAGCTCCAAGTCTTAGGTATTGACCCAATGTCAAAAGGGTACATGAAAAAGAAAACAGGGAGCCAGGCGTCATGGCACACGCCTTTAATCCCAGCAGAGGATCACTGTGAGTTGAAGGTCACCTTGAGACTACATAGTGAAGTCCAGGTCAACCTCAACTAGAGAGAGATTCAACCTGGGGGGGGGGGAGGCAAATACAGGAAAAATTACTTTGTTATGCCAAGAAGGGAACAAAACCACCACTCCTGACCATCCAGGCTAACTGGAGGGGATTCACCATGTGAAAATACAGTTCAGAGACCTTACCCTGCCTCTTTACCCTGGCAGTATTTGAAACTATGGGACAGTTATTAAAATATAATCCATTTCAATGAGGTCATAGTCTTAAGTCCACTTCAGTTTAGTAATTAGTAGTAATCTGTCTGCATTAGCAATTAAAAATATTCTCTAGAACTGGTTTTTGGACTCTTGTTTTATCTCTGTCAGGTCACCCATGCAAGCACTAACTTAATTTTACGAAAGCAGGTGTATTTAATACACTGCAAAGAAAGCTGTAGGCCCAGGAGGGACAGAATGAACAGCCAGCCCTAGTTCAGTTGTTCAAAAGAATTCTATCAAGTGTTCTCTAATTCAGTTAAGTCTATCACAAAGTCAGGGTGGTCTTCTGCTTTACACACATTATCTCATTTTACCCTCTCCCAAATCCCAAGAGACAGGAATTTTTATTTCTGTTAACAAATTTATAGACATCAAGCAAACCTGCTTAAGATCACAGGCCTGTCCATGAGAGAGGCCTTTCCTTCATTTAGGTTAAGCTCCATAAGGTGCTTCCAGTCTCACTAAAAAGAAAGGCACAAAGCTAATTTTCCAACTGGTTTGATCATAGCTCTAAAGAACAAGAAGATCCATGCATTTTATATAGCAGTTCAAAAAACACTGAGTCACTTTTTCTATCTAGTCAGTCATAGCAAACGGTGCCCCTGTTGTCGAGATACTAAACAAAATGTCTTAAGCCATCCCTAACAAAGTCAAATGTACCATTCATAAGCCAAACTTGAATATCTTGCATGTAAAAAAGGGGGGAGGGAAGATAAAATTCTCCTGCAAACAATTTAGAAGCTGAACCTACAAGCAAACAAACAAACAAACAAACAAACAATAAATAAATAAATAAATAAATAAGAGCTAAATTAGAAAGGTGTTTCTCCACTGCCCTTCACAAATTTCAGTGTTCTTAGGTAACAGTCAAAAAGGCAAGCGCATCCCGAGCACCCAGTGCCTGGAGGATGCGGATTCAAATAAGAACATTCGCTACCCGGTGTCTAGGTGCTTGTCAATTAGACAAGAGAGTCGGCTATGAAATATTAATGGCACTGCACTGGCAGTGGAGCTTTCCAGAACAACCTCCCGCTACTCATCTCTGTGATGAAATAAATAACAACAATAACAATATTAGTTTTGCAGGTAAATCCCAGGCCTCCCTCCATTCAGGAAGCAGGGTCCCTCCTGCTACTCAATCTCTGTGATGAAAATAATAAGTAACAATAATGTAATAATAGTTTTCCAGGTAAATCCCAGGCCTCCCTCCATCCCAGGGAGAGGATGGGTGGGATCCCCCCTGCTACTCATCTCTGCGATGAAAACATAATAATAATAATAATAATAATAATAATAATAACAATGCTATTTTGCAGGCAGATCCCAGGCCTCCCTCCATCCAGGGAGGATGGGTGGGGTCCCTCCTGCTACTCATCTCTGTGATGAAAATATAATAATAATAGTAGTAATAATGCAATTCTGCAGGCAGATCCCAGGCCTCCCTCCATCCCAGGGAAAAGGACAGGCTGGGTCCCTCCTGCTACTCATGTCTGTGATGAAAGTATAATAATAATAATAATAATAATAATAATAATAATAATGCTATTTTGCAGGCAGACCTCAGGCCTCCCTCCATCCAGGGAGGAGCACGGGTGGGGTCCCTCCTGCTACTCATCTCTGCGATGAAAGTATAATAATAATAATGGTATTTTGCAGCCTCCCTCCGTCGGGGGTGCGGGGATGCAGGGGGAGGATGGGGGGCTGTCAGTGGTCAGGTCTGGAGGCGGGGCGCGGCGGGGCGGGGCGCGGCCGGCTCGGCCTGACAAAGGGACCCCGGGGCCCAGCCGGGGGAGGGGAGGGGGCGCGGGGCCCAGGACTCACCGAGCAGCAGCACGTTCTTGCCGGCGGGGAGCTTGGAGCGCGAGCGCGTGGACACCTCGCTGAGGATGCACGACCTAACGGAGGGAGGGAGGGTCGGAGGGAGGGCTGAGCCGGCCCGGTCCCCGGTCCCCGGCGTGCCCGCCGCCCCGCTCTCCCACCCCGGGACCCGCTGATGATCGTTACCAGAGATTCTGCCCGTCGTCGTCGTCCCCCGCCGCGGTATCGTTCGCCATGGGACCCCCAGAGTACGTGGAACCGAGTCCCGGCGGGGAGGAACCGAACGAGCCCACTCGCCCCACGGCCGCCATCTTGGTCGGGAACTACACGCCTCTCCCCTGGCAGGGCTTGAACGAGCACCGGGCGGGCGGCGGGCGGCGAAGGCGGGCGGCGGGCGAAGGCGGCGGCGGGAACCCGGATATGAGCGCTCCGAGCTCCGAGCGGGGCGGGGCTGGCAGGGGCGGGGCTGACGGAGCGAGCTGGAGCGCACTGCGCGTGCGCGGGCGGCTTCCGGGCTGGCGCCTGCGCAGTGTGAGAGGCGGCTCATTCTAAAGCCCTTCTTTCTCCCCGGGTGTTCTTGGTGTTTCCTGGCGCGTTCTACCGAGGGCGAGCGGGAGGTGTCCGCGGCGTGATTGACAGACGGTGACGTCTGGTTTGGTTAATGATCTTGATGGATTTTTGTTTTGCTTTTGAGACAAGGTCTGACCTCCAACTCTTGCCTATACCTGCCAAGTGCTGGGGTTACAGGTGATCGCTACTTAGGCCGGCTAATTATTATTGTTAATGATTTTTTCCTCCCTTAACCTTTCTGACCAATCTCTGGAATTAGTGGACCTAATGCTGGAACTTCTTCATTTTGTTATGATTTAGGGAACCAGACCCTCTTCTGTGGTGCCAAGCAGACTGAGGTTATGTAGGTCACTGCTGTACTCAGTTCTCCTTAATCTCTTTTCCTCAGAGAAACCCCCCAGCGGAAATGTGTTTATATACAGAATTGTGTGTTTCTTATATTTACTCAGCCTGAGAAATACTGGCAAATTGTAGGCCAGTGAGAGACCCAATCTCAACAGATTAATAAAAGGTGGACTGCACCTGAGAAGCCCTGAGGTTGGCCTCTGGCCTCCACATCAGTGTGCATGCATGCACGCACACAAAGATATCAAACCAGGCATATGGGTGCACAGCTTAGATCCAAGCACTCAGGAGGATCGCTGCGAGTTGAAAGCCAGCCTGAGACTATATAGCGAATTCCAGGTCAGCCTGGGCTAGAGTAAGACCATACCTCAAAAAAATATGTTATCAAAATATGTAGTTGGAAAGGAATGTTCAAGATGGGCGCTGGGAGAGGGGAACAAAAAGTAATGAGAAGGGACATTATGTACAAGTATGAAAATTGTCAAGTAAGAAGGGTTTTTTAAATATTTTATTTATTTGAGAGAGAGAGGGAAAGGCAGATAGAGAGAATGGGTGTGCCAGGGCCTTCAGCCACTGCAGATGAACTCCAGACACATGCACCACCTTGTGCATCTGGCTTTACATGGGCACTGGGGAATCAAACTAGGGTCCTTCTGCTTTGCAGGCAAAGTCTTAACAGCTAAGCCATTTCTCCAGCCCAAAAAGGGTTTTGTTTTTGTTTTTAAGATAGCTGATTTTTAAAAATGTTAATCTAGGGGCTGGGGAGGTGGCCCAGTGGGTAAGAGCTCTTGCTAGGCAAGCAGGAGGACCTGAGTTAGATCCCTTTACCCACATAAAAAGCCAGCTATGGCTGAAAGACGCAGAGACAGCAGGATTGCTGGGGCTCCCTGATCAGCCAGTGTAAACAAAAAATGACAAGTGCTGGGCAGGGTGGTGCATGCCTCTGATCCCAGCACTGGGGAGGCAGAGGTAGGAGGATCTCCATGAGATCAAGGCCAGCCTGGGCTAGAGTGAGACCCTACCTCGGAAACCTAAAACAAAACAAAACAACAACAAAAAAGACAGGTTCCAGGTTCAGTGAGGATTCTGTCTCAAGGAAATAAGAAAAAGAGTGATAGATGACACATAACATCAGGCTTCAGCACTTGGGATCATACACTACACACACACACCACACACTCTACAAACACACAAAAATGGGAATTTATAAATGCCTATGATGGTCCCAGATATTCTTCTGTGTATTGTGATTTACCACCCTCATCTCTTTTTTTAAATATTTATTTATTTGCTAGGAGAAAGATGATAGATAGATATGTGCACCAGGGTGTTCAGCCACTACAAATGAACCCCAGATGCATGCACCACTTGGTGCATCTGGCTTTACATGAGTACTAGGGAATCAAACCCTGGTCCTTAGGCATTTTAAGCAACTGCCTTGACTGCTGAGCCATCTTCCTAGCCCTCATCTTGTTTGTTGAGACAAGGTCCCATTATATAGTCCTGACTAGCCTGGAACTCCATATGTACACCAAGCTGGGCTCAAACTGCATGGACACTCCAGCCTCTTTTTTGCCAAGTGCTAGAATTGCAGGCCTGTGCCACCTCACCTAGCTCCTCCTCATCCTTTAAAAGATTGGCAAAATTGGGTAGCCTACCCAAGCCGGAAAGATCAGATCATTGGTAAAACTTTGACTTCCCACTCTGTCAAGAAGCCCAGATCAAGTCATTTAGAAATAAATATTCTGGGCTGGAGAGATGACTCATTTAAAGGCTCTTGCTTGCAAAACTTTACACACCCCGAGTTCAATTCCCCAGTATCCACATAAAGTCAGACGCATAAGTAAAGTGACACATGTGTCTGAAGTTTGTTTGCAGTGGCAAGAAGCCCTGACATGCCCATTCTTTCTCTCTCCTCTGCATGCAAATAAATAATTAAAATATATCTTAAATAAAATAAATATTCTGACAACTTTGGATGTTATGGAGGTTACCTTCTGTGAAAATATCTACATTACAAAAATAGGAAAGTTACATATCATAAGGAAGTCTATAAAAGACGAGATTCAGCACTCTTAGTTATAAATAGCACAAAAATGCTATTTATAACTAAGCTACTTCTTATACCATGATTGCTTTTGCTTTTGCTTTCTTAGCCAACATTTGTACACCTAAAATTAACTCTTGTTTTTTTTTATTTACTTAGATTTCTATGACATTAAATGTCTCAAATTCTTTTGCCATTGGTGCAAAACTCTTTATTGAATAGTCTCTTAGGGGACACCTTTAAGAGTCTTCTGAGCAGGTGTGGTAGCACACACCTTTAATCCCAGCACTTGGGAGGCAGAGGTAGGAAGATCAATGTGAGTTCAAAGTCAGCCTTTTATAGAAGAGACTTGAACATTCTGTGGAGTTATTATTCCACGAGAGGTCCTGGAACAAACTGCAAACTTCCACCGAGTAGATATTGAGGGTTTTTATATATGATAAAGACTTCTCGCCCTCATCTATTATTGTGGTCAGCTTTTTAGTTGCTGTGCAGAAAGAACCCAAACAAAAGCAGCTTGTGGAGAAATGGCTTTATTTGGCTTAAGGACTCGAGGGGAGACTCCATCCTGGCAGGGAAAATGATGGCATAAGCAGAGGGGTGGACATCACCTCCGCCACAACACTGCAAACAGCGGCAGGAAGGTGTGCCAAACAAGGGGAAGCTGGCTTATTACCCCCAAAAGCCCGTCCCCAACAACACAGCTCCATCGAGGTTGTAATACCCAAACTGCCATCAGCTGAGGATCAATCATTGAGAACACATTCATTTGTTTGTGGGGGACACCTGGATCAAACCATGACACCTATGCTGCTATAAGCAACCATATTCAATTTGTTGGGTCATACACGCATACACACAGACATGAAAGTTAGAATGAAGAGAATCAATCACTGGCTGTGGGAAGGGGACAAGAGAGGATAATGAATATTGAATATGAACAAAGTACATTATATACATGCATAAAATTTCATGAACTTAATTATGTATAATTAATATATTCTAATAAACTAAAACAAGAAAACACTTCTAAGAACTAAGAATGTAGTTCAACTGTATGAATTCTTACCGAGCATGCATGAGGCCCTAAATTCAAATCCCAGCATGGCATAAACTGGGTACATACCTATAATTCCAGCACTTGGGAGGTTCAGGCAGGAGGATAAAAAATTTAAGGTTAAAAAAAAAAAAATTTAAGGTTAGTTGGGCGTGGTGGCATATGCCTTTAATCACAGTACTCTGGAGGCAGAGGTAGGAGGATTGCCTTGAGTTCAAGGCTACCCTGAAACTACATAGTGAATTCCAGGTCAGCCTGGGCTAGAGTGAGACCCTACCTCCAAAAAAAATTATTTTTAAGGTCATCCTCAGTTCTATATAGTTTTGAGGCCAGCTTGGGCTCCATGAAACCCTGATTCAAAATAAATAAAGTCAAGATTTCCAAATTTCTCCATCCATCTGCTTATTCCACATCTCCACTTGGCTGTTTAAGAAGCATTTCAAATTCACATGCCCCAAACAAACCTCTAACCTTCCCCCACCCTCAAAAGCTCCACTACCCCACTTCCTCATTAGGAAGTTTCTCCTTGTCACACACACCCAAAATCTGAGTCATTCTTAACGTCTCCATCCTCAAACCACACATCAAGTTGTGAGGAATCCTGTTGTGTCTGCCTTCAACACTGCCAGCACAAAGCAATACCAAAAGCAGCTGATGGGAGGGACGTTTTTATTTTGGCTTACAGCCTCAAGGGGAACCTCCATGATGGCAGGGGTCATCATGACATGAGCAGAGACTGGGCATCACCTCTGCCACAGCAGGTGGAAAACAGCAGCAGGAGAGTGAGCCAGCTAACACTGGCAAGCTAGGGGTTAATAAACCATAAAGTTTGCTCCCAGCAACACACCTCCTCCAGCAAGGCTCTACCTCCCAAATTGCCACCAGCTTGGGAGGAAGCATTAAGAACACAACCCAAATTCTTATCACTCATCCATGATAATCCCTTGGTTTAAACTGTAATATACATATTCTCTCTCTCTCTCTCTCTCTCTCTCTCTCTCTCTCTCTCTCTCTCTCTCTCTCTCTCTCTCTCATAAGCTAGTCTGGCCTCAAACTCACTATATAGCCAAAGATGACCTTGAACTGTCCTGTTCCTCCTGCCTCCATCTCCCAAGTCCCAGGATTATAGGTCTGTACTGCTCATCCCTGCTGCCCAGTGCTTTTTTGAATGTCTACATCATCTTCCCCCTGATTTCTCTTTGGCCTCTCAGCCTGGCTGCTGTTCCTTGAATATGCCTCTTTGCTAGGAGGTCCTTTTTCCAGATGTTCCAGATGTTTCACCTGCCTTTAAGGAGTAGGAGTTACCCAAGCCAGTACCTTCCCTATGACATCTGCCCTGACCTCTGCCTATACTCACACAAATAAATTAAAATTTTAACAAATGCACGCACCCACACACACATACACCACACACACACACACACACACACACACACACACACACACACACACACACACATAAAGCCAGGTGTGGTGGCACATGCCCACATGCCTTTAGTCCCAGCACTCAGGAGGCTGAGATAGGAGGATTACCATGAGTTGGAAACCAGCCTGGGCTAGATTGAGACCCTACCTCAGGGGGAAAAAAAAGCTAATGTGTGTGTGTTTGTGTGTGTGTATGCATGTACATATATATCCTTTGAAAATGAATTATGCATCCCATTATCCTTGCTCTCTCTGATTATATGAATACAGATTTACTGTTCCCAGAAGGCTCTAGGTTTCCTGTCATAATTGGCATGTGTCAGGTCCTGCTGGGATATCTCTGGTGTACCCTAGAAGGCTCTGCTTTTTGTTATTGGTTTGGTTTGGTTTTTCGAGGAAGGGTCTGGCTCTAGCCCAGGCTGACCTGGAATTCACTATGTGGTCTCAGGGTGGCCTTGAACGCATGGCAATCCTCCTACCTCTGCCTCCCACCATGCCTGGCTGGCTCTGCTGTTTTAGTTTGGTTTCTAATTCAGTTAAACCCCAGGTCCTAGAAGTGGGAAACAAAGCCCTAGACAACTGCTCCTCCCTGCAGCCTCTTCTCCCAGGAGCCTGGCATCTTTCCTCTCTCTCTCTC